>CAKNWT010181839.1:0-10419 GCA_932066315.1 Andricus coriarius
GCCGCAGAGTAATGCAGAGCATCTGCATTTTTGCTGAAGTGCTTTAATTTAAACAGTAAAGCAGAGACTTTTACAGAGTATTTGCGAACATCCTTTGCAGAAAACTCGCTGAGAAATGCATGAGAATGCAGAACATTTTTTGAAGAAGAGTAATGCAGAGTTCTTCTGCATTAATGCTAAAGTGTTTCAATTTAAGCAGTAATGCAGGAGACGTTTGCAGAGTGCGTGCAGAGCTATTGCAGGGGTATTATGAAGTAATTTGCAGAGAATTTGCAGCGAATTTTTTCCACCAGGGTGTTTAGTTGAAAATTCATAGGTTTTTTTGGTAATTCGTTTTTTGTGGTTAAAAATTAATTTTTTAAACTATAAATACAACTATTCCATTTTGGGCTAAAATCTTATCTTTTTTTTTAACTCACTTTGTTTAAAATTATTTTTTTTATTTGGTTGTCACCATTTTAATTCAAAAATAATTTTTTTGTTCATTCAACATTAGTTTTCTTACCTAAAACTATGCCAATTTATTTTTGGTAGAACATTTCTCTTTTTTAACTGAAAATTTGTCTTTCTAGGTTGAAAATTAATCTTTAGGGTTGAAAGTGCATCTTTTCGGTCAAAAATTCAACTATTTGGTTTAAAAGTTATTTTTTTATCGAAGATTTATAATTACGGTTGAAAATTCATCTTTTTGGTTGAAAATTCATTTCTTTAGTTGAAAATGTAAGTATTTTGTTGAAAATTTGTTTTTTTATGGTTGAAACTGTATTTTTTTTACGTAAAATTCAACTACTCTGGGTTTGGTTGAAACTTTATCTTCTTTATTTAATAATTCGTCTTCGTGGTAGAATATTAATCTTCTAAGCAGAAAAATTATTTATTGGTTGGCAATTCATTTCTTTCATTTGAAATTTGAATATTTTTTCTAAATTCATTTTTTAGTTGAAAATTCATGTAATTTGTTAAGAATTCGTGTATTTAGTTAAAAAAAATAATATGTATACATCGATGTGTATATTTGTGATGGCACATTTTGCGTCCCCCCCTCCCCCACATTACTATATATGTATTAACACTCACAGGAAGCAGGCAAGAACTGGATAAAATTATACGAGACGGACCAAGAATTATATTTGCATCTGCTGTACTCTTAATACAGTTATCAGATGAAAGCTCTTCTTGTGAAGGAGAAAATACTGAGGATGAAAAGGTATAAATATGCAAATCATATTTTTTCTCTAAAAAATTGCATCTAATTTAAAAGCTGTGAAATATAAATTTTTATATTCAACTAAGTATACGTAACTTTGTATAATCTAGGTTGTTGCCAGAAACGCAACCGGGGATTAAAATAAGCAGAGCTTATGAACAAGAAGCTTCAGAATATTGAAAACAAACTCAATAATCCAAGCAACGTACCCCTCATATTCGGAAACATGTCGGTGAAGGACCGAATGAAAATAATTCCTATGGTTGCAACTAAACAGAAATCCTTTCCTCGATTAAAACTATCCAAATTCTCGGGCGTGTATACGGAGCGGACTACATTTCGTGATCTGTTTGACTCAATTGTGCGCGCGGAAAGACACGGACTTGCCTACTGTACAGAAGCTATATTTCCTTAAACTGAGTTGGACTGGTGAACCCGCTCAATTGATCGCCAGCATACCAACTACTGAAAATAAATTCGAAAGGGCCTGGCAGACCTTAGTGAAGCGGTATGACAATACCTTATTGTTGGTGAGCAGCCATCTAGCAAAGTTGTTTTCTCTGAAATGAAAGGGCCGAAAAAGCTCAACAAAACTTCGCTGTTTGCTCAATGACACCTGTGAGACCGTAGGTGCCTTGATGTCATTGAATCGCCATACGGATTCGTGGGAGGACTTTCTTGTCTATATGACAGCTGAACGGTTGGATGCATATACCAGGAAGGCATGGGAGAATCAACTGGGATCTACGAGTACCCACCCTTCATTCGACTCGCTTAATCAGTTTCTGAATGTGGCCTCTTCTTCGATTGGTTCATCTTCTACCATGGATATTACTCGTCTTCAAAAGGGTTAGAGAGGTGGGCAAACGACTCATGCTCACAATGCTACTCTCAGAGAGTTGTCGTGCTCTTTATGTTCAGGTAAACTCTGTGTTTTAACTGACTGGGAAAGCACATGCTACGCAGTTGTGTTTCTGCAAAGCGGTGCCAGACCTGCAGCGGAATGCATCATACCATGCTACACTTACCTTCCCAGGATAACAAATCACTAACTAGCTCCACAGAAACTGCTTTCTATCCAATTAATTCTACCAACTCTACAGATACTGCTAATGTTCACCGCACTCGACCATCAATGTGACTGGAGCGACCTCTCCTGCTGGCTACGACTCTTGTCAACACTGAAGGTTCAGATTGAAGTCGACATCGAACTTGAATACTGCTGGACCAGGGGGCTCAAACATCTTTCATATCTGAGTCACTTGTCCAAAGATTGAGACTGACGAGACAACCAGCTTTCATCTCGATACTCAGTGTCTGCAATCTGAAAACGAAACCGACCAGAGGACTGATCCAAATAAAGGTTTGCTTTCGAACCAATCCTTAAACTACTTTCATGATAAGAGCAATCATTCTATCTAAACTCACTTCCTTTTTTTCAAACAGGTGGATATATGAAAATGATTCCAGGGGCAGAGCTCTGCTTCTACGTTATTGAAGAAGAACTCAAAAAGAGGAGTTTAGGAACTCTAACAGCTCAACAAGCTTCGTTGTGTTGGAGTCTTTCAGGACTCCTATCAGGGCTGTTTTCTTCTTCTTTGCATTCTCGTGTGGAATTGCAAACTACGGTAGATTATGAACTACTGAAGTTGCTATGGAGATTTGTCGTCCAGGATGACGTACCTTTGGCCATCTCTGAGCACAGTTTAGCCGAAGAGAAGTGTACGCAGCTTTTTTCCTCCACTCGTCAACGCAGTCATGATGGGCACTACATCGTGCGTCCACCTCTAAAGGATCGCTCCCTTATTCTTGGGGATTCAAGGGCGGCAGCTTACCGGACTCTCGTCCAGATAGAAAGACGTTTCCGGTGGGACCCCGAATTAAACAAGAAACACTCTGGCGTTATCAAGGAGTAAACAGAGTTAGGAGAGATGGAACTCGTCTCCAAGGCAGAAGATCTGCAACCCAATCCGGATTACTTTTTACCACATCATTGTGTGATAAGATAACAGCTCGAGCACTAAATTGCAAGTTGTTTTCAACGCTTCTCAACATACAGACCAAGGGCTGCCCTTAAATTATCTCTTGCTTTCTGGGCCCAAGTTGCAGACATAGTTGGCGGGTGTCATTCTACGATGGAGAAAGTATCCGGTCGTCTTCACCGCGGACATCAAAAAGATTTTTTGGCGGATTTGGAACCATGCAGAGGATCAAAAGTTAAAAAAAAACTCTTTGGAGAGAGAATCTTGACCAAAAGATTCGAGCCTACTATCTAAAAACTATCATTTTCAGTTTTGCTCCTTCGCCGTATCAAGTGATACGTACTCTGCTTCAGTTAGCGGCGGATGAGGGTGACAATTAACCCGTCGCTACTGTAATTCCATCGTGGGAAATCTATGTGAATGATGTTCTTTTAGGGGGTGATGATGTCGACACAGCTCAAGAAAACAGCAGACATGTGGACTTGTTACTTGCTTCAGATCCACGGCAGCCTAGTCACGCACGTTAGGAAAAATTTAACGGATTTGAAACGGCTCTTAAGAATTTAGATTTCATTTCAGGCTCAGAATTTTGATGGTTAAACATTTTTTCTAACAAAATGGTGTTCTTAAACTCCCTTGATGACGCCACGTCCTATACGAAATCAAAAGGCTTGATTGCAGAATTAAATAATCCGGATATTAATGAAAGCCTCGAGGCTCTGAATCTGGACACTTCCGGTACGCGAAAATCGAAAAGCTCTCGCCTGCGAAGAGGCATTAAGCTTCTTAAAAGGTGGCCATCCAGAGAATTGGACTATATGTACATCCGCGACTTCAGCTCTCATAATAGATGATACAAAAATTAAGTTCGATTTCGAAAATTTAGCTGCAGGCCCGCCCGTTAATATCCTACAAACAGCAGCGACTTTAACAGTAGAAACGAAAGTAAAGAACGCGAGTTACATAACGACATTATCTTCTCCCCGAAACAGTAGAGTAACAAACGTCACAAGTACCACAGCTGCGGGTTCCGTGAGCACGGTTTCGACACCATAAATAAAACTAACGCTTTTTCCGCCAATCATATCAACTAATGTGTCATTTAATTATGCACAGATTTCCGGTATGCAAAACCCCTTCCACATACCAGACCCGGTAGTCTCTTACGACACTAACGAGCCTGATGTCAATCACCTTCAGCTTCTTCATCGCGTGTTACAAAATTCCTCTGATACCCAAAATATGAAACCGTTGTCTGAATACCGGAAAGTAGACAGACAGGATACTTCACATCCTGCAGCGGACAAGCCTAGAAATTTTGATCGATGCTCTACACAGAATGAGACGCTTGGTGCTATATGAAAAGACCCTACGAAAATGGACATCCTAGGTAGAGTACCGCAGCGTCCGAATCGGAAATTGAAAATCACGGGATTAGAGCAGACAGAGAAAACAGGCTTGGTCTAGATGGAACCAAATTGAATCGGTACAGCTGTATGTCCTTTACTGAAAATCGACGTGAGGAATGTCAATCTGATCTCGCAAAAATCAACCCAAACATCGATAAAGGAAGATGACCTAGACCAAGCCCACATAATGAACCGCTTAAAAGTAATATTGGATATAGAGATACACGTACCCATGACCACTCTTTAGACAGAGATAAGGTTTATAGCAACAGATCAACCAATAGAAATCGCTTAGGCAAGAGGGAGTTAGAAAAAATTGTTCTGGGTAGTAACCTCACATTTAGTGGCATAAGCGAACTGAGCGCAGATGGGTTCTTAATAAAAATTGGAGACCGTAGAAGGCTAACTAAGGTATCGGATGACAAATTATTGTTGGCAATGCCGGTTTTGCTGGAGGCGCATGAATATACCGCAAATTGCATATAACCTAAGTTTCATTTGACCGAAAATCAAGTTGCCGAACAATCATTTATTATAATTTTTATTTTGTCGTAGTCTCAACTCACATAACCTCTATTTGTCCTAACTATTAATTATCACCATTTCTATTATACCGAATTCTCATTTGGCATGATATTCGTATTTTCGAATTTTTATTCACCATAATATTTATTTATCCTAATTTTAATTTAATCTAATTTCTGTTTTTCCGAATTTGTATTCGACATAATTGTCATTTTTCCTAATTTCCACATAACCTGATATTAATTTGGTTGAATTTCTATTTGTCATATTTTACATTTATTCCAATTATCATTTGTCATAAAGTTCATTTTCCCTAATTTTTATTTATTCTAATGTCTAGGTATCCGAACTGGCAGGCGCCATAATTTCCATGTCACAGAAATTTCATTTGTCCTGCCAGACTTCCGTTCAGGTTCGAAGTAGTTCTTTCCCACATAGAGGTATTTAGTCTAGCCGGTAAGTCAGGTGAAGCTGGCGCTGTGAAAAACTTCCTACGGTACCAAATACATTAGGCGCGAAATTCAAATGGGGTCGTTGTTTAGAAATACATAATGGAAATGCAGCTAGTGTGTTCGGTCGGTAACATGTCCCTAAACACTAATTCGAAAACATTCACGAAAACAAAGTTAAATTTTTAATTGATCTTGTCATGTACGCCATATTACCTGATTTTATGTGTCAGAAACAAGGAAGGAAATGGTTTGTAGGTGGTCTTTAAATAAGTAACATTATTCTTTAATTCCATTTGTGAACATTTTTTCGGAAACCAATTCAAAAAGGTAAAGCAGTAATTTACAATTACATTTAACGTTCGGGTAGCTCCATATTACATGCTGCAGAATGACCTGCTTTTACTTAGTTTATCACCAAAATTCAAAATTGATCAAAATGGACTTGAATGCCATATATGGAACAACTCTAATCTAATTCTTCATGCAGACTCACCCGAACTTAAGGAAATACTAAAGCTATCTCAAGTTCAGAAAAGAGCATTGCTGAAAATGATTTATAAAATCGAGGAGAATATTATCATTCCTTTTATTTGTAACTAATTTTTGAAAAAAACTGAATGCAAACTTGAGAAAAATATTTAAGGTTGAAATTCCGTATTTTACAATAATTACTTACGGCTTTTTGTTTTTGCTTTAAATTTAGATAAAAGTTGCAATGCTGATTTAATCCTAATGTTACAGGGCGCATTTTATTCATTGAGAGATTCTCTAGAAATCTCACTGGTATGTTTTTATCAAACAAGTTTTATTTAAGAAAAGTATTTTTTATAAAATGAATAATTTTATAAGCCCCAAAACAAAAAATTGTCAAATAAAAGCGGACTGAAGAGACTTGTAAAGAATCTCTGCAAGAAATAAAATAAGCCCTACAACATTAGAATTAAGTAAGAATTGTAACTTTTACCTACAGAGAAAAAAACACAACACTAAAATAACTAATATTAAACCATTACAATTAACAAATAACTAATTAACAATTCACGTCGATTTTATAAACTATTTTTTACATTGCTCATTTTTGAACTTAAGATAAGTTTAGTACTGAAGGCGAACTTTAGCAAAAAACATTCCAGGTTGAAATTGTTCATTTTACAGTACTTATTAAGGGCTTTATGTTTTTGCTTTCAATTTAGGCACAAGTTGCAATTATTATTTAATCCTCATGTTATAGGGCGTATTTTATTCCTTGAGAGATTCTCTAGAAATTATTCTGGTACGTTTTCTTAAACAAATTTTATTTCAGACAAGTATTTTTTATCAAATGAACAATCTTATAAGCCCTAAATAAATTGGATTCCAATAAACTGTTCACAAATGGAATTAAAGAATATTGTTACTTATTTACAGACCACCTACAACCCGTTTCCTCCCTTGTTGCTGATACACAAAATTGGGTAATATTGCGTACATGACAAGATCAATTAAAAATTAAATTTTGTTTTTGTAATTCAGTTTGCAGTTACCTTCTGGCATTCTTCATCTAGGTAGTTCTGCATCAATCTGTCGAATTTTCGCGGATGTTTGCGAATTAGTATTTAGGGACATGTTACCGACCGAACACACTAGCTGCATTTTGATTATGCATTTCTAAACAAAGAACCCATTTGAATTTCGTGCCTAATGTATTTGGTACCGTAGGAAGTGTTTCACAGCGCCAGCTTCACCTGACTTACCGGCTAGACTAAATACATCTAGATGCGAAGCAACTACTTCGAAACTGAACGGAATTCTGGTAGGTCAAATGAAATTTCGGTGACATGGAAATTATGGCGCCTGCCAGTTCGGATACCTAGACATTAGGATAAATGAAAATGAGGGAAAATGAAATTTATGACAAATGGTGATTCGGATAAATGCAAAATATGACAATTAGAAATTTGACCAAATTAATATTAGGTTAAGTGGAAATTAGGAAAAATGACAATTATGTCGAATACAAATTCGGAAAAACAGAAATTAGATTAAATTAAAATTAGGATAAATAAATATTATGGTGAATAAAAATTCTAAAATACGAATATTATGCCAAATGAGAATTCGGTATAATAGAAATGGTGATAATTAATAGTTAAGACAAATAGAGATTCTGCGAGTTGAGACTTCGACAAAATAAAAATTATAATAAATAATTGTTTGCAACTTGATTTTGGGTCAAATGAAACTTAGGTTATATGCAATTTAGGGTATGTTCATGCGCCTCCAGCGAAACCGGCATTGCCAACAATAATTTGTCATCCGATACCTTAGTTAGCGAAATAGTAGGCGAAAATTTAAAAAAGAGCTCAGACCCCTCTTCGGCGACGTTGACTTTGAGAGAAGAGTCAAAGAACAAATTCAGTCTAGAACACAAGGTAAAGATGAGTCTATCGATTACTATCTAACCAATGTTCAAAGCTTAATAAATTTGCTTGAAGACGAAATTCGGCCCGATTACCACAAAATCATACGTCGTTCCGATTACAGATCGTTCTGTGAACTATCTTGTATAGGGAGGAGCTGGAAGAAAGAGTCGAATGTCTGTATTAGAGAATATAGGACCCCACCTCCTCCCGAAAATTCTTTCTTGAAGGAATTCGCATATAGACCTCGGTCAACGCAAAAGACGGTTAAGCAATCGTCAACGTCAGCGCTGAAAGAGGAGGTGGAAAAAATCTCGTCGATCAATACTGAACAGGAATAGGGCGCAAAAAGCCGGGACAATAAGTCGAAACACCAAGATAATAGACAAAACACAGCCCGTGTCGGTTCTAAGGAGGGGGGAGGTCAGCAGAAAGTTCAGGCTTCTGCTGATATCAGTAAGAACGAACCGCAGGCTAGAAACCTCAACTAGGTGATTTGCTTTAATGGTAAACAGGCAGGCCACTTTCAAAAAGGTTGTGCCTCGCCCAGAAAGTTGGTTTGCTATGCATGCAAAAGCGAGGGCTTCACGATAAGGACATGCCCTAATTGTTCGAGAAACGAGGCGCACAAGCAGTGAGCTCAGTCTGCAGTGCCTCTCCGCCGCTCGAGACCGCAAAAATAGATCAAAATTCAACTTTGGCAAACTCGAGCCCCGATAAAATTGAGTCGGTACAAGCGATAGTAGATATGGAGACTTACAAAGGCGTTACTGTACCGCCCGAGATCGAGTTAGACTTGCCAATTATGGCAATAGGAAATTCGAATATTTAAAATGCAATGACAATAGCATGCATTTCCTATTCGAGATTTAAGACAGATAGCCATACAAATAGGATGATAGACCCTACCGAATTTACAGAATTTAATAAACAAACGGATCCTCTTGACGGATATTTCTCGGGCAGAAAAAGCTTATTTAGCTCAATTTAGCGGGAAGAAGTGATCGTTGAGGCTTCGATGCATACAGAACCGAAAATATAAATTTTCGCCCCAAAAGCGAATGACCCGCACCCATCGTGATGGCTCGTAAGCCTAGTAGGAAATATCTTTTATGTTTAGATTTTCGGAAACTGAACGCTATTTCCAAGACGGATGCTTACCCTTTCCCATATATGACAGACATTTTGCGACAACTAAAGTCCGCGCGGTAAATTTCAAAATTATATTTGAGTGCCGCGTTCAACAAGATCCCGTTAGATAAGGCCAGTCAGGTTTATACTGCGTTTACGGTACAGAGAAGAAGGCTTTATGAATTTAAAGAATGCCCTTTGGGCTCACTGAGGCCCCTGTGACGTTTCAGAGGCTTATAGATAAAGTCATAGCCCCACAGATGAGACCCAATGTCTTCAGTTACCTGGATGATATAATTATTGTGACCCCAACGTTTGATGAGCATCTGCATTGGTTAGGAAAGGTACTCAACCGCGTGAAGGAGGCAAACCTGAAGATAAATCCGGATAAAAGTGAGTTTTGTTGTTCTGAGGTTCAATATCTCGGATTTGTCGTCAACAAAGATGGTCTCAAAGTAAACTCTGACCAGGTGGCTCCCATAGTCTCATACCCGGTCCCTAAAACGGTCAATCAGCTTCGTCGATTCATGGGAATGACCTCTTGGTATAGGCGGTTTATACCAGATTTTGCGACATTAGCCGAACCCCTAACCCGACTTTTCTGAACGCAAATGAAGTGGCATTGGGTAAAGGAACAAAAGGCTTTTGATAATTTAAAGGCAGCCCTGATAAGTGCCCTCATACACGCGTATCCCCCGTTTAATTTTTTCAAATTTGTGTAACCAACTTCAACCCCTAAAAACTACCCCCAATGCGGCAAAAGCCATCGCCGCGCCAGCGAAACCATTCGCTTATCCCGAAATTATCCAAAATCAAGTTTATACGAGCGTATTATTTTCGTCTTAATTTGTTCAAATTTGTGCAACCAATTTCAACCCCTAAAAACTACCCCATATGCGGCAAACGCCATGGCCGGGCCAGCGAAACGATTCGCTTACCCCGAAATTAACCAAAATCAAGTTTATACGAGCGTATTATTTTCGTCTCAATTTGTTCAAATTTTTGAAAGAAACTTCGACCCCTCAAAACTACCCCCAATGCGGCAAAAGCCATCGCCGGGCCAGCGAAACGATTCGCTTATCCCGAAATTATCCAAAATCAAGTTTATACGAGCGTATTATTTTCGTCTTAATTTTTTCAAATTTGTGCAACCAACTTCAACCCCTAAAAATTACCCCCTATGCGGCAAACGCCATGGCCATGCCAGCGAAACGATTCGCTTATCCCGAAATTATCCAAAATCAAGTTTATACGAGCGTATTATTTTCGCCTTGATTTGTTCAAATTTGTGAAACAAACTTCAACCCCTAACAA
>CAKNWT010181862.1:0-13386 GCA_932066315.1 Andricus coriarius
CATACTACTAACAAGCGTACATAAAATTTTCAAATCTTGAAAAAAAGTGGTCTCAAAAATTTTCAAAATGTGCTCACTTTTTGAATTTTGATCCAAAATATCTGGTTAACGAACTTGACCTTCATTTTGGGACCCTTAAAAATTTTATCAAAGGCTGACTCGATTCGACAAATCCTTCAAAAGTTAGCGAGTCCACAAAATTCAGGTAACCATACATACAGACAGACAGACATACAGACAGACATACAGACAGACATACAGACAGACATACAGACAGACAGACAGACAGACACCGACAAAATTTTATGATTTTCGGAATCTGTGAGTTCCGAAACGTAAAGATCCGTTAAAAACCAGACATCGAAAATTTGGACGAATACATTACACTCTCATGAGTGAGAATGTAAAAAGATCAATTTTGTGACTTTTAAGATTCCGGTCCCTTGAGACGATTGCACACAAAAATCTCGGGTATACAAATTTTGCAAACGGTTGACAGCTGCATTTTGTAATCGAATCAAAAGTGAATTATATTCTTTGTCAAATTATGCTACACGCGGAAATTGAAAATATCGGAATCATGTCCTTTTAGGGAAACATATTATGCTGTATAGAAAATGGATAAATTAAGTATTCAACTTCCAAAAATTCATCTAGTTAAAATCCCTAATTTTTGTATGTATTTGGATGTATAAACAGAAAAAACAAAAATGTCGTCTTCACAGCGATTTCAGAGTAATCTTTGCATGCAACAAAAATTAACTTCACGTGTTAACATTAATCCACCACATGGGAAATGGTCACCATGTCAATTCTATTATATCTTGTTTTGTTTCGATACGAAAAAATTCAATTTTACCTACTTGAAAATTACTCGAAACAAAATTTCACTACTGTTTTTTTCTGTGTAGCATATTTTTCATTGCACAATAAATAAAAGACAACTTTGATTTTTTGTTAAGTAAAAAAAAGTTGTGTTCGCTGAACGTGTATTACGCGGGCTTTTTTCATAAAAATCGATAATATTGTGCGGGCTATCTCGAGAATGATTTGAAAGGACTTTTACAGGATAACGAGACAGAACTTTTTTCTATTTTCAGTTTTCCCATCGGATAGTATTTTGAGTAGCAAGCATGAAAAACTGAGATAAGAATTTGGTCCCCAAATTCAATTAATTTTTGAGAAATAAATCATCGCAAGTTAGGCAAATATTATTTGAATGGTTTGAAACTTCGATGTGCATACGTAATTTGATCGGTAATCTTGTTTTTCCAGTTTTGCCGACAAAAAGTGCCGATCTTTTTGGAAATTTTCAAATCGATTCTTTGAGAAGTGGGGGAAATTCAAATTTAAAGCTCCCTCGATACTTTTTTTCGGCGAAACGGAAAAAAACGGATTACCGATCTATCTAAATTTGCAGTTAAATATTATCAAAAAACTAGGCGATTTTCAGTTTTTTCTTCAGTTTTTAGCCATCACTAGAATATATTTTGTGCGTATATTAAAGTTTCAAAAAATTGCAATAATATTTGCCCAACTTACGATAACTTATTTCTTAAACAGTAGTTGAATTTGGGGAAGTTTTTTTTCTTCAGTTTTTCATCCTTATTATTAAAAATAATGAACCGTTTAAAAAACAGCAAATAAAAAAAAGTTCCGTCTCGTCATTTTCTATAAGCCCATATTTGAAAAAAAATTAATTTGGTGACTATTAAGATTTCCGTCCAACGACACGTTTGGACAATCCTTTCACCCGATCTCGAACGCTGGGCGAGTTTTTCGATCCAGACCCTCAATTACTGTGGGGTTTTGATTTATTTTTGCTCAGAAAACACAAACAAAGGATATCGAAAAAAACTTAAAAACATTAGTTAAAACTAAAAAAATAATGCGCTAGTTTTAAGCTTTGTTTCCCGAGTCGAAATTTAGACCCTGCTTTGACGCTATTTAAACCTATAGCCCATACTTTAAGGTATTTACTCCTAGAGAATAAAATATTAGAGCCTACTTTGACTCCATTTGAACCTACAGGCCCTACTTTGAATATTTAGAAGTTACAGTCTTCCAATTCAAGAACCTACTTTCACGCTATAACACCTCTCTTCCTTGATGTTGACCCTACTTTGAATCTTTTAAACCTACTATCTTAAAATTCAAACGCTATGTGGATTAACAGAATCACACTGCGAACTATAAGGAACTAATTGAATTTATTAATAAGCTGGCCTCAAATAAAAGAAAATATCGATCTGATACATCAAAGCAGGGCTCACCAAAAGGCAGTCAGTGACTGCAAATACTGGCAGTGGCAGTCGCGAGACTAGGTCAAAGAGACCCGGAAACAGGCCGTCATATATCTTGTCGTTCGACTGGTCCCTAATCCTTCACGGTAAATAACAGTTTGAAATGAAAAAATTTAATGTATTGTGAATTCAAGTATAAAAAAATCAGACCCTTCGGTGTGAACAATAAGCCGCAAGGATCGGTGACCGTAACGACCGTAATCCTTTCCAGGATTCCTGGAAACCGAAGAAAAAAATTAGAGAAAAAATTGGTGGCAGTCATGCACTTGTCGTATCAGTCAGCACCTGCTGAAAGTGGTGAGCCCTGCATCAAAGGAATGTGAAACGAAAAAACAGGCTCAAGATTCATCAACACCTTTCAATCACAGTCAAGAATATCTATCTGATACATCGAAGAAACCTGATAATAAAATGAACAAACTGGCTCAAGATTCAGAAACGTCCTCCAGTAGCAACAAAGAAAATTAAGGATATCTAATGTCAACAGGTTTATTATTCAATATAATATTTAATCATTGTCAGCACTTATCACAAAAATTCTTAGAATTTAAAAACTCCTGGATCATATTTTTCTTCTTTAATAAAAAATACTCTTCATTTTATATGCACGCTTATACTATTAAAGCTTATTCTGATAATTTCTCGGTTTCTATAGATAATAATAATTCATTAATATTTGGACAAAAAATGTAAAATGACCTATAAAAAATATATTTCCCGTATTAATATAATAAAATACGCAAAATATATTTTTTATACGTTATTTTACCTTTTTTGTCGAAATATTGATACATTGTTATTATTATTATTGTTGTCAGTGTAGGGGCTGGAGCGCCAATGTAGGATAGGGCCTGGAGTACGAATGTAGCTTCAAATTTAGACCCTACTTTGACGATAAACGTGGAAAAACGGCCGATTTCGGAGATTTTAAGCGTCAAACTAGGGTCTAAATTTAATTGAAATCGATGCTTATTGTGAACCTACTTTGCTGCTCCAGCGCCTACTAAGATAGGAGTTATAAGTTCAAAGTAGGGCCTAAATTTCGACTCGGGTTGCCTGCCCGTCCTCGACATGTGTCTGTTCTTTTTGCTCTCGCAAACGCTAACGCCCTAGACGGAAGACGATCGAGTTTCTTGCGCGCTCACTTCAACCTACGCTGGCTCGCTCATTTTTCGCTTAAAAAATCTGAAACTTTCCAAAAGACTTCTTTCGACCCTTATGAAGAAGTTCTCTGCAGAAAGTTGTTTGAACTCGAAAATTCCCTGGATACTTTTTTCCGCCAAACGTGAAAAAGAATAATATTAAATAGTTATTGACAAATATCGACATATTGTTAAACAAATAACTTTTTTATGCATGAATCAAATTCCGTAGGCATCGACAGAGTATAATATGCTTGGGGCTCAAATTTCAAGTCATTTCGTCAAAATGAAAAAAAGTTACGGCGAGTTTATTTTAAAAAACGCATCAAATTTCGCTCGTCGAAATTTGCAGTTTATATTTTATTTTTCACAAAGTTGAAATCGGACAAAAAAGTTTTCTTCACAAAAATTGTGCTCTTCATTGAGCTCTATGTGCTCATATTTTTTTTGAGTGGTTTTTTTTTTAAATTTGAGTTTCTGATAATTTTTCGCGTCATTTTATCTAGAATGGGAGACAGGGAATATAAAGCTAAGCGTACCGTCAGCTATTGCATCCGGAACCTCAATTATTACAAGGAAATACTAAATTTTCATGATTTGGTGAGGAAAAAATTTTAACAAATGGAAATTGTTCAAACAATTAAAATGTCTCCAACAAAAAATATTACTCCTCTAATTCAATAAGTGTGTCATTAATTCCATAAAATACGAACTTTCCATGCTTTGGAATGAAAAATAAATATTGAAACAAATATGAATTGTTTCAACAATTTAAAAATGCCTTTAATGAAAAATATCACTTTCATCATCCACTTAATGTGTCATTAATCCGAAAAAATACTAACTTATGATTTACAGGGGAAATTTAAAATCTAAAAATTATAATAATTTCTCAACAAATTTAAAATTAGTTTAAAAATACTTGAAAACTTGAAAGTTATAGAATACAGAAAATTCGTGGGAAGGTAATTACAAAAAATCCCGTCTTTAACATGAATTTTACATGAAATTGCTATTTTGCATTAAAAAGGACCCTTTCCTGGCACAATAAAAAGAGCTTGGGGCATCAAATATAAAAGTTATGGAGTGGAAATTTTTTCTCGAAGATTTCTTAAATAGTAATTGAAATTAATTTCCGAAAAGTTATCAAGAAGAAGTTGCTTTCTCATTTGAAATCCTATGTTACGGTCAAACGCCCTGGGTCACGTGTTAATATCGACCGATTTGAAAAAATACATGGAATTTCTCACTCCGAGAACCTAATTGTGTGGGGAGAGCCTTGACCTCTAAAATAAAAATAAAAAATTGCAATGTATTTTCGGACCGCTCTTGTGGGTATGTTACTATCAAAAAACGACTGAAAAGATGAAAATAAAATTTTACGATTGAGAAAAAAAATGTTGTAACGAATCAATCCATTATAGCAGTTCGTCCCGATTTATGGTACATAATAATCAAAGCTTTTTTTTAAATTTGTTTCAATTAAAAAAGTGTTCTCATTTACGGTGCAAAAACTTTAGTTATTTCATCGTTAATGTCTTTTTTTATAGATTGATTCGCCATATGAAATCCCTCATTAATTTGTTTACACTTTGAATTTATTAGAATTCGAATCTTGTTCTAATTACAATTTAAAAAAATATTTTTTTATTGATAAATTTAGCATTGCAGTGAATTTTTTTCTTTTCAAGCCTAAACATGAAAATTTTCTATTTAATTTAATTTGATTACGAAATTTATTTTAAAAATGGATTATATGTTGTTTTTTTTTATATATCTGTATATACAAGTAACTTGGTGAATAACTTCCCCAATATTGAAACAATATTGAAAATATTGGGACACGCGCTTGGGATAAATTAATTTAAGAATTGTCCACCACTGTCGGTAAAAGCACAGCAGTGTAGTCGGAGGTTTAATCAAACGCGAGTGCGAGCCTATAGGTACAATATACCTACATGAAAACGTATATATGCGGGCGACATAGGGTGCGGCGCTATTGAAACCGGCACTATCGTCAGACTATTTCGTTAGCGAAGCAATTGAAAAATATGATGGCATAAAGCACACACGCACCCATGAACTTGCGTTTGCACCTGTGTGCATATATGCGTTTGCGAAGTTGCGGTGTAACGTCCACGTGCCATCAAACCTTCCCTGTCTTCGATCATATGCTTCCGCAACATCATAGGGGTTGTTTACCTTTTATTTTCAGCAATTCCCACCCGCCCATCACCGGCTTAATTACGATCTTTGCGGTGTATGGAATGAATAGCGTTTTCATCGTGCCGCTAACCCCATCTACCCCCAAATGATCAACCACTTTCATATGGGGATGGACCATGAGCGAACGACAAGAACTTTTGACACGCGAAATTCCACTAACGACCTACTGTACTTGTTCGCAAGTATTATTTTTATCAAGGATGCATCAGGGCCAGAAATATTTGTGTCCATACCTTCTGCGGAATCATAAACGAACTAGTAAAATATTAAATTTAAAAAATAGTTTTAGATTTATATGCACGTAACATTCGCTCAAATTTGTCACCCTTGGATACATATCATCCGTAAAAGAGTATTTTGTGATATGAAAAATTACAACATATATCGTAAAACTTGAGGTGACAGTTAGGATACCATTGAACATTTCTCATATATCTTATGGACATCTGAAGATATTTTTGAGTACGTAGTATTTTTCTACGTGAAATAATACTTAAGTAATGCAGCAATTCAAATTTATTTCCCCAGCTTTACTATCCTAGCATTTCCGATACTTTTGGTTTGTCCATTTCGCAAATGCATCTGTACCTAGCAACAATTTTTAGAGCCGTCTAGCAGTACAGATATACGACGTCATATTTCTATGCGTGACAGATCCTGGTGTTCTCTCGCCATCGATCTGCTACGCATCGCAACATACGCAATCATTTTCAGCAGAATTCCCCCGTGCTTTAACGTCGAAGGAAACGATGCGTTCTGCATTGGCCGAAAAGAAGAATAATGCGAGGATATTATACTCCGAATCGAGATAGCCAAGGAAATTCTCGGAGGAAGTAGTCTCGATAGGGAAAAAAAGTTAACGGAACAAGTTTGATTCTTTGTGTAAGCAGATAATGGTAGAGTAAGAAGTGATCTTTGGAGAGTAATGACTATAAAAACATTTACCTCAATAAACATCATTTTTCAGTACGAAACTTGAAGCATTATCAAAAAAGAGCAAACATGACGTACGCAAAGTAAAAAACATAATCCCCGAAACCTCATCTTCGAATTCTCATTATTTCTATATACTTTGCCCCCATTTTACCCCTCATCCTAAATCACATCAACGAAGTACACACTCCCTTTCTCGGATTTCACAGATGAATTAAGTTCGACTCTCGCCCTCTCACTTATCGTGAAACACATTTGGGAGTAGACGAACTAAAACGCCCGTATTTACACCCCCGACCAACGTCGATTAATTAAAATAGCGCGAACGCGATTTGGCGGCATAGCTGCGGCCAGACAGCAGTCGTCGGTGGATTTTGCCTGATCTCTTTCCCCTCTCACTACTCTTGCCTAGTGGCTACCAGTTTTCCCACATCCCCCCTGCACCCCCCTCTATGGACACAACGGAACATTCGGCGTGGTTTACGCGCCCGACATTCGGATGACCGCATTCACGCGACTCGAGGAATGCTTAACAATATTCGCGGCCTCGGTCAGGATGCAGAGACTGTTCCGGAATTTCCGAGCTCATTTTTTGCCATCAGCGCGTTCACCATTATGATCCTGAAACATATTATGGCAGGGCATCCCTCAACCCACAGTCGTGAACTATCTTCTCTACAGTCCTTTCATTCTTCCACGTCCACCTTGCAGATATTTCTGTCCGTTTTTACCATTCCCATGACCATACGAGGGTTGCCTTTCATATTTTGAGCCTAATAATGAAAAGACAATAATTGATCATCGAAAATGGCTTTATTGTTTTTCAAAGTATTCTCCCTGAAACTCAACACACTTTTGCATGCGCTTGAACCAATTTTCGAAACATTTTTTCCACTCCGATTGAGGCACCTCCGAAACATGCATTTTGAACGCATCAACCGCTTTTTCAGGCGTCGAAAAACGTTGACCTCGTAATTTATTTTTTATGTATGGGAATAAAAAAAAGTCATTAGGTGCTAAGTCAGGGCTATAGGCTGGATGACCCATCAATTCGACGTTTTCAGCCCTCAAAAAGTCCCTTGTTGCAGCGGATGTGTGAGAGCTTGCATTTCGTGGTGGAGGTTGATTCGTCTTCGGCGGCAGATTTCCCTCATTTTTTCAAAGATCTCCGGTAAACAAATGGTTGTATACCATTCCGAATTGACCGTCCGACGTTGCTCCAACGGCACAGTTCCTACGTGCCGGTTTTTCCAAAAAAACAGGCAACCATTTGCTTCGAAGTGCTTCGTGCGCGAACAACTTTTGTCGGATTTGGCTCATCTTGGAAGATCCACATAGTCGACTGCTGTTTAGTTTCAGGCTCATAAGCATAAATCAATGTTTCGTCGCCTGTTACAATGTCATAGACATGCTTTGAATCACCGCGATCGAACTTTTTCAGCATTCGTTTTGACCAATCCACACGAGCCTTTTTTTGAGCGATTGTCAAGTTATGTGGGATCCAACGGCAACAAATTTTTTTGACAGCCAAATGTTGATGTAAAATTGCTTGCACGCTGGTCCCACTAATGCCCAAGGATGCCTGAATCTCACGATAAGTCACATGACGATCCTGCGTTATTAGTTCACGCACAGCGTCAATTTTTTCTGGGACAACGACTGATTTTGGGCGACCTTCACGACTTTCGTCACTGAGCGAACTGCGGCCACGATTAAATTCGTTGTACCAGCGTTTCACAGTGGCCAAGGTTGGAGCTTCATCGCCAAAAGTCGAAGTGAGTTGATCGATGCACGAAAATGTTCACGATTCAATTCCATTTTTTCGCTGAGACAATATTTTCAAGTCACTGAAAACAATACAAGTTATGCTCAAGTGACAAAACGTTCTGACGAAGGTTATGGTTAAAAAGGTCAAACTTTCAATTGGAATCGTCAGATGGCACCTGTAAACACTAGTATTGCCAAGGCTGAAAATATAAAAGGCAACCCTCGTATATTATGAGAAAGTTCAATAAATATCTCAAATACCGATGATTGGAGATCCATGATATTTCGGCAAGTTACTTTGAATGCAAAATAAAAACTCAAACTCAAAAGAAAAGTAGCAAGAAAGCTCGTTAACACGAGCTAGTACGACCTGGCTTAAACTATTAAAGACTGATCACAACCGATTCCCCATAGCTCAAAAATACAGAAAGTTAAACATTATGGTTGCCACACAACTTTGGAAACAGCTTGCTCTTTTCGAGAAAGATACATTTTTCCAGCTGCGGAAACATTTGGAGTCTACAAAAAGTTGGAAAAATTGCGGCAAGTCAAATTTTCTGGATCTCTAATTGGAAAAAATGTGAGTTCCATAAAAAATTAGCATATATGCGGCGATTCACGTTGCGGCATCTCTCATTTCACTCATTTGGAAAAATTTGAAGTAAACAATACATTGGCAAAATCGTGGTAGACACGCATGTGATTGGTCACAGAACTAATGTAGATCATACCCCCAAACCTTTCTAATGTCTCGTGGGGGCGAGAAGAAACCGCTGTGATTGGTCACAGAAATAATTTATAAGGTCAACCCACTACTTTTTGCAAACTTTTTGTGGACTTTATACTTTTCCACATGAGAAATGCCGCAATGTGCGCTGCCGCAAATGTGATAATTTAGTCATCCAAGTAATAAAATTTAAACGTTTTTGACGTTATGGTTGTTGAATATCGCAAAAACATATAAGTTTAACATTTAAATCATCCTCTTATGTCAGTATTTGATAATATTTATTAAAAGTCATATTCCATAGCATAAGATAATGATTATTATTGCTCGTTTACATTTTGGATTTCCCATTTTTGTGAAACAATTATTTATATTCAGTTGGATATGAAATCACGGGAATTGAAAATATATTCAAAGAATATATGTAAGAATATTAGGAAATATTTGAGAATAGTTGGGAATATTTCGGAATATATATTAATACAAATTACAGAATACTTGCCAAAAGCAAAGTGCCCCGTCGTCCCGAAATTCGGGATTAGTAGTCAAATATTTTTCATAGGTTTGATTAGTCGCCCCAGAATGTCGGGATGCTTAGTTCAACGAAAATGGTGCAAATTAGGCTCAAATGTTTAATAAGGCATTAAATTTGGTATATGTGTTTTTTAGACCTAAAAAAAGGTTTATATTCGAGTGCCAAATAATGTTTAAAAATTTCCAAATATTGTTTTAAACAATAGGCAAATTTTTTATTCGAAAATCCGGTGTTTTTAAAATAATAAGAATAATTAATTCTATCTCTTTTATTCTTGTGTACATGTAAAAAGTCACTTGCCTTTCTTACCTTAGGTAAGAAAACGTTATTGGCATTGAATTAAGACCCATATTCTGGATTTTTAGGAAAATTTACTTTCGTAGGTTTCTCTAATGGGAGCAACGCCATCTTGATATTTTTTAAGCGTTTTCAAATTTCTTTCGGATTTGACAAACTTCAAAAAACCCTAACAAGAGTATTAAGGAAAAAAATAATTATCTTAATTTTTTTTAAATATCGGATTTTCAAAATAAATTTGGCACCCTATCCTTAAACATTTTTGGGTTCTAAAGTACACATATGCTAAATGTTATACGTTATCAAGAACTTGAGTCGGAGTACTCGAGAAATACCTTAAAATATGCGAGAATATTTTGGAATACTTCGTAATATTTCAGCATACTTAGGAATAGCAATAATATCTAGGAATACATAGGAATACTGACTGAATATTTGGGAATAGTTCATGAGTGTACGAGGAATATCGGAGTGTCCTATCCCTCGGTAAGTCCTTTTAAAGCCAAAGCAAGGACATAAAAAAGTTTGCAACGTGTTTTGTTTCTCAAGATACATACTTGCTGGGTATCCTAGCAACATGTGCTTTACACCACCATCAGTGTAGGCATTACGTCAACGACCGACGCCTTTGAAAAGGGTCAACTGAAAATCGATACAAGATAGATAGAACGGGATGCAAGAGAACCTCCATAGATTCTAAAATCTGATTTTACATTCAGGTCTAATTAAATTCTTGTAACTGATAGATTTTCGATAAAACTGTTGGCCACTAGAATAATTTAGTTAAGGCATATTTGGGGCCTTTATCCGGGTTTTCCGGGAGAACCATAAAAACAAGGCAAATAATATTTTTAAAGACAATAGCAGATCAAAACTAAACAAATTTTTCAACAACCTTCAAGGTTTTACCAGCTTTAAATTTAATTTAATATGCATTCAAAACCTAGTAGCAGGGCGAGACAAAAATAAGGAAAAGGAAAAAATATGGATTTAATGACAGGGATAAAAAGTTAAAAGTCAGTTGGGCAATCCTCAGGGTTTCTGGAGTTAAAATCACCGAGGGACGAGCGCGGGACGAGTCCGGAATTCGAAAGATAAGCGCGAGCATAACTTCCGGCCGACGCGTAACTCAGGCGACCGCCGGGCACAGATCGTTATGCGTCCCCCGTCGCTCGTAACGCAACTATCTCGAAACTTGTTTTTCTCCTTTATTTTAATAGGTCCTTTCCACTTCCCTTTTCTCTTTTCCCTTCTCGTCTTCCTCTTTCACTTCCTTTAGCGACACTTCCCCTTTCTCCCTTTATCTCGCATTCGACGCGCTCCCCGGTGGCTAATTCGCCAAAGAAGAAACTTGGAGGTCCGACTAATTGATGCAAATGAGGGTGGCTCCGGTTCGTATAATCGCACTTCGTATAGACGTCGTATCGGTTTAATTTACCCGTGAAATTTACAAGGACCGACGCAGGCAGACACATTACCGCCAGTCGCGTCACGATTTACATCTATTTAATCTACCCAAGAAAGGCCTTCATTTTCCCTTGGTAACAATTTTATCTATCATTAAGTGAATTTTTCAGTTTAAAAGGGAACAAAATTGCAAACTTATGCACCTCTGATGAAAAACGTGTCTACCTAGAATTATTGTTTGTCAGTTGACAGAAAAAACTGAAGGTGTCCTACAATACCGTAAGAATTCAGAAATTCAGTTGACTAAATTTAAATATGGAAAGAATTACGAATCATAATAGTTATCTTAAGAAGCAGCTATGAAAACTTAAATATGTAAGAAAATTTTCAGGAAAAAATAAAAAGATCCAACCCATTTCAAATCAGGCAGGTGCTATACACTTAAAATCTTAGAATCTCTCAGCGACGAAATTTTTGTTTTTTATAAGAAAGTAGTTGTGCCCTGTGGCGGCGGCTTTTTCATTGCGGAGCTTCCGCTATAACTAATACTATACATCGAGAACAAACGGAAGTGCAATAAAAGTTTTATAAAATTATAGAGAAATATGTAAAGCACATGATGAACAACTTTTTATTACTTACAATAACTATACTTATGAAAGAACTTCGTGTTTAATAGTCAACCCGCGGACTTCGCGGTCTTACTACCTGTCCGGGAGCACAAAGAACATGTATGCAAAATTTGGTGCCGATTAGTCAACAACTGTGGATTTGCGCAAGCATCATACGTTTCAGGCCACTTGATATTATATATTAGAATATATATAGATATATAGTCAATGCTATTTCGCATTGTTAAGTAAACAAAAACTATTATCAATGAGCGATTCGGGTTGCCGTAGGAAACATCTTTAGTGCTTAATCTTCACGTGTATAAATTTTCAAGTCGATCTGTGCAACGGTGCGGCCAGTATCGAGCCTCAACTGAACACATTTGAATTTTCTATAGTAGAGATTGTCAAATGTTCAGGAATTTTATATAGCTATTGAAATCCCTATTAAAACCTTTAAAATTCTTATAAATTATAGGAAATTCTTTGCACTTCCATTACATTTTTTCAATTTCTCAATACCCCTTGAAATATTTGAAATAATATTAAAGCTCGCTGCGCTTCTGTAAATATTATATACCTACTAAGGGTGCGAAAAAATCAATAAAAGAAGAATTTTTTCCGATGATTATTTGTTTAGTAATTTCTATCATAAGAAATAATAAGAATGAAATTTTAATTTTCCTATTTTAAACCTCAAGAAGCAGATTTAATTGTTACTTTGACTTACAAAATATCCTAAACGGTTCATATCAAAAGATTGTCTTTAACCCGCAGTAGGCACACTGGTGCGAATTCGCACCGGAGAAAATGTCAATGTCGTAGAATTCAAAGGGAAATAAATGCAAGGTCTTTTTCCCACTACGTTAAATATTCCTGACCTCTACTGCGATGGATAGCTAGCGACCGCCGGCCAGTTGCTTATAGGAAAAAATCTCAGCTTTCTTTTAAAACTAGTTTGAAGAAAAAAAAGTGTCGAAATTTGAAAAAAAGTCAAATTTATTTTTGATTTTCAAAAATTAGGGTCAAATTTTGACTTTTTTAAAAATCGTTATGGCCACCAGTAAGTTTGTGAAAAAATCTGTCAAAAACATTTATAGGAAAAAAGTTATTAATGTTTGAAAATAAGGCTTTTCCTAAAAAATCCAAAAAGTTTACCCCCTCCACTTTAAAAATAATTATCAAAATGTATTAATTTTTGATGTGAAGAGTACTATCTAATAGGACTACAATGGGGTCAAGTATTAGCCCGATCGGACAACTTTTCTTTTTGAGGTGGGTACACTTAAGAAATTATGCCCCATACGTAAGTAGAATTTAAATAAATAATTACTTATTTATGTTTTAAACACTACCATTCCGATCTCAGAGAACAGATTAAAAACAAATTTTATAGAAGAACATATTATTTAAACAAATAGAATTTATTTAAATGAAT
>CAKNWT010181900.1:0-10896 GCA_932066315.1 Andricus coriarius
TTGTCTTTTCTAGTGTTGGTGTCATTGTCCGTGTCTACGTGTTTTTCTGTGTTTCTTTCGTGTTGTTTAGGAAACATTAGGGCATCTGCTGTTAGAGGGGAAACTGCTGATAAAAGATCAATATTAAATGAGGATGAAAGGGAAGTAGTCCCCCCTGAGTCCTCGAACTCGTTATTGTGCGTAGCCATGTTACCACAATTTCGTCGCCTGTTCCACGTTTCCCGCGCTTACGCGCGACACCCCCGCCCCCGCCAGCCGGCGAGGAGGTTAGATTAAGCCTGGAAATCTAACTAAAAGGGATTTTGTTGACGGACTATTACGATAATTAGGGTGTGACCCTTCACTCACTGCCCTTTCACTGGCAGGACAACACGCACTCTCATGAAATTTAAGAAAACGCACTACGATTGGAGAGAAGCTCTACAGGCTACCTTCCGCCATCGCGTCGGTCACGGAACCCGGGTATAGCACGTGACTGCGAAAACAGCTATGCGCATGTGCACGATGCTGCTCCCAAGTTTCCATTCGTGGCAAGCATTAACGAATTCTTGGAGTTCGCTCGGCCTACCTCTGCTCATCAAACACATAGGGTGATACCACTTCTTACTATTCCTTCGTGAAACGAGCCTACGAACGGTAGAGAAAGCAAAAGCTGCCGAATATTCGGCTGGTCAACATCTGCGGAATATTGGGGGGTGTGTTGGGCTTAATAATTCCAAGGCGGTGGATGGTTCAGCGGGCTATTTTATTGGTTTATCTGTAGGGCGTTACACGGTTCTTCGGGTTACATTACTGGATGCGTCGGAGGCTTATGCCAGGCCGTCAGTAGCAGAGAAGGTTTTCTAAAGCATTACTGGTTTTGATAATTTTTTAAAATATAATTTTGATAGTAAATTTTTGGTCCGAGAACGCTCGCTGCACTCGCAGTCAGATCTGCAAGATCCGTATGTGGCTCAAGGAAGAGCATACAACTGAAATGATGGCGATCCATTTAAAGCTAGAGGACCGCTTCGAAACATAGGGTCAGCTTGCCCAACCCAAATATTCGACCACGGCCGGCGTTAAGCGAAAATGTCTGCTCCCAATCGAGGGCACACCCCACTTACTTCACGGGCAAAAATCAATCGAGTGCATACCCCGGTTGTTTCACGAATTCAAATAGCAAGCAGACCTTTGTGGGTACACTCACAGCCAACTTCGATTCAAGCTCTGGTGCTTTATAGACATATCACCACGAATCGCGTGGGCCAAGTAATCGGGTCCTGGAACTGTCCCCGTTTCAATACCATTTAATTGATCAGTTGTACCAAAGAAGAATATCCTGGGATTTTTCATAATTGGCTCGAAGTACGTTCAAATAGGTTCCGAGACGGCAGCGTGTAGTTTCGTTAAAGGGCCTTTTACCACCTGCACGATCGCAGCATCCAATCTCCGTTGACTCGTCTGATTCGAGATTAGTGATATCAATCTCATTCCCCTCCAACGAGGAGACTGTTCAGGCTATAGACACTCTATTGTTAGAATTAGGACACTTATAAGAACTTTATTATACACACAATAATCATATACATCAGTTCATATAGCTAGCAAAATATATTTTAGCCTTATCTTATCACAATACTGCATTTTCTTGGCTAATCCACCAGTTATTACACCTGGTCGGAAAAGGAGAGTCCGAGGTCCAAACCTAGATGCAACCCCCGGGATTCTTGACGGGCGGACAAAAGGAATAGCGAGTCCTCAACTTTGTTATAAACATTCTATGTATCTCTTAGCGGGAAGCATCAATCCAAGCGAACGTTTTAAAAAATCATTGCAATTTCGACTTTTTTGTTAATTAACAATATACGCAGAATTCGAACTGAGTGTAGTGTTTTAGTATTTCATTAGGATGTCCACCCAAAGATCTGAAGTAAAAAAAATTTCAGGATGTTTTTTGTTCCAGCAACTGGCACAGAAAATTCTTTAATAGATATTTTTAGCTAGATGTATATATTTCATTCCCATTCAAAATGGTATAAATTAAAAACAATTTTCATCCCATTGTTCAGTCTTATTGAACCAACAAAAATGGTTACCAAACGCCAATTTGATTGGAAAATTCTTTCAAATCTTCCTATTCCCTTTGTCCCACCCCTCTGCCAAATCATTACTTAATTCCACACCGGGAAAAAGTTTCTTCCGCCGCCACTGCCAAATATTTTGCTAGCCTGTTCTTAATTAATGGTTCTGATTTATATCACACTATAAGTCAGCGTTTGGAACCCCTAAATTTTAAAGGGCCCGGGGGCCTAAACGGTTCAGAAATCAGAAAAATTTTTGGAGGATTTTCAGCGTTTAAAAATTTCTACAACATTTCTTTGAACCATTTTTTGACAGAACTCATTTTTCAACTCAAATAGCATATAAGTGCATTTTTTAAATCGATCTTGACAGACCTCTTATAAATTTAATCAGCTTCAATTTGAAAAAAGAAACATTAAATTCGGATAAGAAATACGTTCTCTGAAAATGTTTAAATCCTGAATCAATGTGGAACACCTAATATTTAATATTCAAAAATTATATTATTTTTTATTTTAGGCTAGCCATTTTATAGATATTTTATATACATCGCTACCGGTTCGGCAGAAAGAATTGAACGATTATTTTTTTGCCGGACGTGTATTCTCAAAATTTCACAATTTTAGCAATTATTAAAGCTTTCATTGAAAAATCGCGCAATCTCTCCACTCTCTTCAATTTAGAAGATCCAGGTCCTGACTAGAACTTTGAGAATTTATGTAGAGGCTGTGTGCTGAAACCTGGACCGTTAAGAGTTTAATCGGACCAGGCCTGGCTTCTCAAGGAACCCTTTAAACTGAAGTTCATCTTAAAAGGTTCCAATCCCTGTTCTAAATATTGAAACTCACCTTCTTCTGATATTTTTTCTTACAGAATTAAGTTCACAGACGACTACTTTCGCCCAACTATTTCCTGCTTTCTATAACAGGGGTCTTCCTATTGTCCGGATATTGGAATATAAAGATTTAACTGTTTACGAAAAAGAAAATTTACGAAAAAATGTCAAGACGTACGATCCAGTCGATTCTAGTACAACTATATTCCAAAGGGTCCGTTTCATCATTGGGTATAAAAGCAGAGGTTTCATCAGATCAACAACTTCTTTGGACGCCGACCTTAACCCAAATGTGATATTTGACAGGCCTGCCAAACTCTTTAGAGTACTGACCTCTAAAGAAATGGGGATGTTGGGTGTCGACCTTCGTCTAAATTATGTTCTTGAAATTGATCGGTTTATTGAAAACCATCGACGACACAATGTACAAAACCTTGGATTAAATTATTATCCAAGAGAAACAATTGAGCAAGCAGAAAAAGAAGCAAAATACGTAGCGCACCTACAAGCAATCTTTGAATCACATGTTCAAGCCCGTAAACCAAATCAAGATGAAGCAAAAATCTTTCGAGCAATCCAACAAGCATACGATCAAACATACGGAAACACATTAAATGGTATTTTAAGAGAATACGGACGCGTGTAATTCAATTGAAAAGAATGTAAGACAGAATTACATCATTTGTGATCTGAAGTCTGATCAGAAGTCGACCACAAAATCGATTCCTGGCCGGAATTGAGACCCTAATTTGAATCTTCAACTATGGTCAGCTTTACACCGACGAGCGAAAGATTAGCTACACGCGCGTAGAACTTTTGAAGGGGGGCGAAACTTTCGCCTCGGAAAGAGCGTGAAAAAAGTGTTGCCAACTTATAATATTCATGTACTACAGCAGATCGAAACTGTCGGAAACGTAGGTTATCAAAGGTAATGATGTAAACAAGCATGTACTTGTTTATATAAATATTTACAGTGACAACAAGACAGCAAATCTTTTAGGTTATGTATGTTTTGCTTCAATGTATTTTTGGACAGTTTCGATTAGCTGCAGCTTATAGCTTGGCAATCCTTCTTTCACTCTCTTTCCGAGGCGAAAGTTTCGCTCCGCCTAACAGGTTCACGCGCGTGTAGCGTCTTCGGTGTAATGCCCTTACTAAGTGTTGCGAGTAGTAAAATACATAAAATAGAAACTCTGAATTGTTATTGTTTAGTAACAAACATTACTAAAACATTTTAAAAAGTGGAAATATTTCTTTGAAAAAATTATTCTTTTTACGCAATAATGTTACAAGCAACCATAATACTATACCAGGGAAATTAAGGACCAATTAGTAACTTTAAATTATTTATTGTCAAATATATTATTTAATTTTCTTATAAAATTTGGCATTGAGTATAAATAACAATAACAATTGAGAATTTTTCACGCATTTTCTGGCTCGATTATTGCTATTCTTTAAAAGGTAAAATGCCTGATTCGCATTTTTTATAATTTTACTGTATACGTCATTGCCACAGGAGTTAGGTGAAAAGGCAGATAGTTTGAATAGCGTTTAAATAGTTTATGGTTCATTGTTATCAAATAGTTAAAAAATTGTAATCATTTGAATAGCAGGTTCAAAGTAACGGCTAAATTTCAACACCTGCTACCAACAGTTTGCGAAACTAGCTTGTGTAAAGAAGTCTATATCAGGTTATATTAATGTAAAAAAAGATTTTATTCTTATATTCCGGATTTTAAGCAAACCAATAATAATTAAATAAAGGCATCACATCGTTTTATTACATGATTGTTTTTCCCCCATCATTCTGTAAAAAATATCCTAAATACAAAGTTTATAGGACCCATATTTTTTTAGGACATTTATAAAGAGTCCAAGGGATTTTATAACGTTTCCGAGGATTTCAGTAATTTTAAGGGATTTTACTCGGATAGCACAAAAGTTCCCCTGAACATTCCTGGAACATCCTAGTGGAAGGACCGGAGAATTCCGACAAACATTCCAGGAAGGTTCCGGAAATGATCATGAAAAATTTTCGCATTATATTAATTAATTTAATATAATGCGAAAAATTTTCCAGGATGGTTCCCGGAAAGTGGTAAACGTCCGCGTATCAAGGAAGGTTCCAGGAGTGTTCGTTAAAAATGTTCGTATTGTATAAATTAAATTGATTTAATAAATTAAATTCCTCTCGAACATTTGTTGATCTTTCCTTGGGAACCTCCCTAGATACGCGAACATTTACCTACCTCCAGGAACCTTCCAAAAAACGTATTTTGGAATTCTTCCAACCTTCCATTGGAATGTTCTAGGAATGTTTTGGGAAAACTTCTGTGCTATCGGGGTACAAGCTTTCGGGAAAATATTTTAAGCAATTTCCCAGGATTTCCAATGGTTTCATAGGACTTCAAATATTGCAAGGAATTTTAAGAAATTTCATCAGATTTCCTGTAACTTTACGGGATTGAAAAATTTTTATGGAATTTCAAGGACTATCATCAGATATCAGGCAAAATTAATTTTACAAATTGCTGCTAATAAAGTATAACGAGAATTTCACTTATTGTTCCAAACATAATGTTAAAGAAATAAATAGAAATTTTAAATATATTTAAAATTTAAAATCCATGAATCGGGAATAAAATAGTGGCGGGCTCATCCCCGTCTAAAGCCCACAGAAAAAAGGAAAGGGGTACACAAAAATTCTACTTAAAATCTTCCTCTCTGAATTTGATAAAAACGAACTATACCTTTCAATATAATCCATGACAGCGCTCGATAACAATCTCAAAAGTCCTGAGTTACACTTGAAAAATCACTTAACAAAAAATACTTGAAAAAATACTCGAAAATTAACTTAAACGAAAAACTGTCATGTTGTTCCGCAAGCTGCTTGACGAAAGATGACGGTTTTTGCCAGCATTGTTTTCTTCTTTGGCAACTGGCTTGATCCTGATTGGTTGAATTGGTTGATTGTTGTTACTAGGGAATGTTGAAACAGTAGAAATGGACTCTTAGCGATGTGACTAGATGTAGATTTAGGGATGCTGTATCCAAACAAAATATTCTCTTCTGAATTTTATGATACGAATCAATCAATTTCGTCCATAAGATGTTGAATTATTGTCCAAGACAGCCTCTCCAAATTATCTAAACAACCAAGCCGGCTACTAGGACTATATAGAACCATCCAATTAAAGTCCCTAGTACCGAGAACGTTGACATTGATGAGCGCCTGAGCTAAAGAGGTCCCACTCGCATTGCCGGGGATCGTCAATAAACCTTCCCAAAATGTGAACTTTTAAATTCTACTCCAAGGTATATAAGTTGAAGGGGTGTCGAAAATAATCGGCGGTAATAATCCCGACAGCATTCCAAAATTATTCAACAGTTTTTGAGGTACGACTAGAAGGATAGAAACAGGTTGGCACACAGCAGTAAGTTGGGCGGGAAATTTCAAAGGATTTGAGTAACTGCAATCGACAAGCGGCGTCTCAAATGCTTCTTGAAGTTTCTCGTCAGATCAGGATGGATGAGGATTCTTCAGGATAGTCGGATTAATTCGGATATACATCAATAAAAAAAGGACAAACAGGCAAAATCAATTCTTGATTATAAAGGAACTAAATTAAATAAACCCAAGTCTTGGAAAACCGTGCAGCTTGCGGATTCTGATCAGTGAAGTTAAATCTTTAAATTGAAATCTATTAAATCAAATATTAATGAATTATTGGACTACTGGTAATTAATTGCTTATGGCTTGTAATAAAATTGCAACGTCACACAAGTACTCACATATTTCCACAAATGGAAAATAAAAATAAACCCAAATAAAACTCAAGCTACTATATTTACAAAGCGGAGACCTGTCATAGAGGATAATGTAATCCGTTTGGGTTGTTTATGCGACCGAAAACTTACTTTCACAAAGAATTTTATGCTATTCTGTTTTTTTTTGGTTCTTAGTTATTCCTGAAAACTAAAACCTTTTAGGATATAAGTTATATTTTGCAAACTTTCATGTTCTTAGTTTCTATTATCGAAAAAAAGATAAGATGGTTAGTCGTAAGTACGTTGCAACATGAACCTACAACTTATGTAACATCTACTGTATCAAAAACCAAATAGTGAAAATAAACTTATTATTAATGTTTTGTCATGAAGTGTCAAAGAACTTATTCGCAAGAATTAAGGGATTTTAAGAATTTCAAGAATTTTAAAAAATTTGAAAGATTTTAGGATATATAAAAAGATTCCAGGGAATTCAAATAGATTTCAAGAGATTTGAAAAATTAAAGGGTGTTTTAAAAGTGGTCGAATAAACATAATTTATGGCAAAAAAGGTAAAAACAGAGCTCATATGTGTCGATTTTGCGAAAAATTGTTAATTTCATTTTTTTTTGACATTCTTGATACAGCATGAGTGGGTGTGGCGGAGCTTTAAAATTCAAAGTTTTTAAGCGGCAATTATTGATTGGAAAGTCACCAACAATTTCTAAAAATCTCCCGCAAGCTAAGTTCAAACCCAGAAAAGTGAATCGTATTATTCCGAAAACCAGAGTTGTCTTGGATTAATTGTGATTTTCTGGGCTATGATTTTAGACCTGCCTAGTGTATATTTAAGCCAAGCAATTTTATAATTTAAGATGCACAAATTATACTTAAATATACATATATTTTTGATTCAGTATAACGAAATGCTTCTCATACATCAAATACGTGGTACATGTAGTATAAACAGATGAAGACACCCCCCCCCCCCCACCCGCAAAATAACTGCGCAATATTTTCATGATCTCATTGTGAATATTACACATATCCATGTTTGCGAGGAAGGCGCGATTATGCGTCATTTACTAAACGTTTCATTTTCCTTCAGGTTTCTCTATCACTGTACTGAATTTCACCCAATGCGATATATAGGGAAATATTTTGTAGAATATTGCTTAGTTCTGCTGTTAACTAATTTTGTTGTAAAATAGGATTATCCATAATAGAAAATGAGGATAGCCACCGGTTCTCGATTCATCGCTCTAGCCGTCTTCCTTAATTATATCGGTAAATATATAATTATACAATATCACATCTATAATTTTAAGCAATTTATATAACAGAAGCTCAATTTCATCCCAGTTGGAAATTTTCATGTGAAAATACACGTGGCGATTTATGTAACATTGTACTTGTTCAAAAAAGACTTCCATATTGTTCACGCGGAGTGTTTCGAAATACCATCCTAGCCCAGTCAAATTAATTTTCTGCAACAACAAGTAATACTCAGAATTTTTTTACTTTAATTGTCCAGGTGCATGTTCTGATAAAATTCTAAAACCCTATAATTTGACAACCCTATGCGTATATTGTTAATTAGCAATAAAGTGCAATTTGAAAAGATTTTCTAACACGTTTGTTTGGATTGGCGCTTCCGATTACGAGATACGTAAGAAGTTTATAAGACTCGACATGTAGGTCATACAAATTCCTTTAAAATGACCCTTATTGATTCCCTTACGCAATTCCGACACCATGTTAAAAAGCGATTATAAAATGCATTCTGTAGCTGCTGCGCTTGCGCACTTTGAACATTTTTACTATTTCTATTTGTGGCGCTTGCGCATTTCAATTTAAAATTATTTTTTAGGATGATCGGAATCATAACCTCACTAAATTATGAGTTGAAGATTGACAGATAGTCCTGGTATCTCGTACCACAAAATGTATTTTCACCGCATGAAGTAGGTAAAATGCTTTTTTTGCTAAAACGGTTTATTGTGGATTTCTGATGAACATTCCATTTTTTTTAGAAATGACAACGACGCGTCCCAGAAACACTTTACTAGAGAAAATTCTCAGAAACTCAAAATAAAAACTTTCTATCTTTAATAGGCGCCGAGTTATGGCTCTTCAAAGATTCCCCATTTTTTCAAAAAAGCCCGAGTAAAAATTTATTCAGGTTTATACTTGTTCAGATCCACAGATTCTGGATTTTTGAATTAAAAATAGCTAATTTAATAATTACGAATTTTTCACTCATTAATTTTGATCCTTCGAATCTGTTAACAGTCTGATTTCTGAGTCCAAAAAGGTTCGTCTTGAGTCAAGTTTACGCCGTCTTGAAATCACCCTGCTAAGACCATGAAAGTAAGACATAATGTTATGTCTAGTCTCAATTTTGAGACGCAGCCAGACATTGCTGTCTTGGAGATGAACTCGAGACATCGCCAAGTCTAACTCAAGTCGAATAATTTTTACTCGGGAGAGGCTAAAACCCCAATTCTGAAGTTTTTATCTGTACTTTACAATATGTTACTTTTACGGAAAAATGTTCAGGATTTTTATTAAAGTAGAGATACTTTTGAGTGATTCCAAAAAGAAAAACAATATGTAGGTCATAAGTTATGGCCTTCACAAGTTAATCACTTATGACCTATGTTTCAGGTCTCGTGTTCAGTTTTTTCAATATGCTTCGTTTGTGGGTAAAGCTACGTTAATGATGCCGAAAAAAGTCGTAGTGCAGGAAATTATGCTATCTTTTGCTATTTTCAGTCAAAAAAGTTAATTTCAAATAGCTCGTTTCATGCATTCTCGTTTTCGTGCTTAAAATTAACTTCTGCTTATCACCTTCCTGTTATTTTCCGAGTAAAAATAATTCGTCTTGGCTAAGTCTTTATACAAGAGATAGCCAAGATATAGCCAAGACGTTTTTGTAACTCTCGTCCCTGGCCGCCAGCGAGACTTCATTTTTCGTCCTCAAGCCGAACTCAAGGACGCCGACAAAAAAAGGCTCCCAAGACCTCCGAGGGTCATCACTAATCTGCTTTGAATTATTCAGAATATTTATACTATTTATCCTCATGGTTGCTCTGGCAGACTTTTGACTGACAGGTTCCGAATTTCCAACTAGAAAACCATTTATCACAATATTTGCAGTTTTATCGGTTGTAAAATTTCAATCCTTAGCAGATATTAGCTGTTTGGTCCTAGCCTAGCTACCTAATTCCTGGAAATGGCACGCCCTGCCGGTGTGGTTCACTGTTTGTAGAGGTCAGAGCATAATGGACCATAAAATTCACGAATAAAAACTTTTATAATATTGACCATGGCCAATACTAAAGCCAAAAAATTAGCAATATAATTTTCTTCAGAACAAATTCTGTTTATTACTCAAGACTTAACCTCATCGTCTTAAGACAAGTCCATCTCGACTTGTCTTCAAAACTCTTCATAAACCTTAGTCGTAAATCCAAGATTCCGGATAATATACGAAATTTATATTATTTTGGTTGCCAGAGTCGAGTGGATAAAATCGATTCTAATCGATAGTATCTTACTGTATATGTTTTTATAATAATAATCTACCACCAACATCGCACCAAGCAACGAAAATTACAATTTTTGATATTTTAATATTACTGTTTGAAATTAAAAGATCGTAAACTAACAGGAAGGTGTTAAAAAATTGTGAATATGAATTGCAAACTGGAAATATATATTTACAATTGCCCCGGTTGGCCCTACTACAACAAGGTTTCTGGTCGGATCCCAGCCGGGCTACCCCTGGTTGGGTTTTATGGTCGGGAGCCGCCCGGTTACCGGCTGGACCAGCCCTGGTTAGATTTCATGGTCGGGAGCCGACCGGGCACTGGTCAGGATACTTTTTTTGTAGAAATTACACATTTTTTAAGAGCCGTGACATTATCAAAGATGTACTTACACGGATTTATTAGATCAGTAAAACAGAATTTAGCTTTTTCGAATTCTTATAAAAAAACAACATTTAATTCTTCCCAATGTTTTAACTTATTAAATAAAATTGTTATTAATTCTACTGCAATGTATATTAGCAGAATTGTTACAATTTTTACAATTTTCTCTATTTTCAGAAAATTTTTACTCGGTACACTTTCAAATTTACTGCCATGTCTGACGCCTACTGCGCCTGGCGTCGGCGTAGAAACTTGCAAGATTCGGTTTTTCACCTCGAACGAGAATGC
>CAKNWT010181906.1:0-11036 GCA_932066315.1 Andricus coriarius
GTTATAATTCACTAATAAATTATTATTCACTAACCGGCGTTATCTGTTAAACACATTGGCCAGGGGGGTGCAGAAAATGTCGCTGCATGCGCACAGTAGCGACTGCGCAGCTGCATTTTATAGAACTGAGGTCTATAGATATCACATTGAAGTAGTTCACAAACACTCAATACCTCGAATCGAATTTCTATGAGATTTTTAAACATTTTTTCAAGAATTTTTCTATACATTTGACTGAATTGAGGTATTTAAAGCTTATAATGATGTGATTACAAACTCTCAATACCTCCATTGTGATTTCTACGAAAGTCTTCAACATTTTCCAATGAATTTCACTATATATTTTATTGCACTATTTTAAATCGGAGTTCAATATAAAGTTTACAGAACTCTTGTAGTGTTAATCTAGATTTGTTCTACATTAAATCATGAAAGTTATACAGAATATAGAAAATTTGTTCAAGGTTCGCTCTCATCCCCGACTCTTGAAATAATTCAAGAAAGTTTAAAGAACTTTTTTTTTCCGTGTACTAAGGTTCCCATTCAAAAAATAAATATTTTTTCAAGTACTACCGCCTAAATCGCTTGTATTAAAAAATATATAAATCAAATGAAAATACACTGTATATAACGTATCCTAACTTCCAATTCCGTTCACAGCTACCTCTAAAATCTACATAAAATGAATCTACCCCTGAAATTGGAATACATTGTAATTCGAAAATATCATTTTCAAATGCAAATATAAATTGATAAGAATACAAAGTGAACTGCGCAAGAAATTTAAACCCTTCCCCGCCTCTAAAACCACATGTAGATAAAAGAGATAACACGTCCTAGATTTAGATTTAAAAAAAAATTTTTTTTAATATACCTTCGAAAAGACGGTGAAAAAGTAGTGAAATCCCATTAGGAAAAACCATGATTTCATAAAAAAATTTTAATGTCATCCTCAGCTCTTAAATAGGTATATTAAAGTTTAAAAATTTTACAAAATTTTGTTCTATTGGTGCAAAAAATTATCGCCTATTTTGGTAACAATTAATAATAAAAAATTTCACTGTAGAGGAGATTATTTTTTATGAAATTATAATTTTTAGAAATTAGAAATATAAAGAAAACATATGGGCATCCGGCATGTATCTAGAACCTTACACTTTTCAATAAAAAAATAATTTATACAATTTTCATGGGCACAACATTGGAAATTGAACTATATTAGCTATAAGGTATGTACTTGTTAATTATATTCTGCAATTGGAAGCAAGAAAATTGGAAAGAGATTTTTATTGAAAAAGATTTGGCTATCGGTGTAGAAATATTTTTGAATAAAAATAAAATTTTGGAAGAAAATTAAGTATTGGATACAGTATTGGGCAGAATTTTGTCAGTGCACTAAAAAATATCGTATTAAAAACTTCCTATTCTTTTTTCGTGGAGTTCTCAGCGACAAATTCAGTAAGAAAGATTTTTAAGAAAACCGTTGGATAAATAAGGGCCGAGACAGCGCATGTGAGAAAGACCGACCTATTTTCTTGTTTGGACCAATTTTCGATTCTTAACTTCCACTTCCTTCTTGCTTCAGGTAAGTGAATCGAAAAAATTGAAATTCTCTGAGTTAAGATCTAAAATGCTCTCTCATGAGATTTAAAGATTTAGAAAGATTTTAAGCTTGAATTTAGCAAAATTTCAATTTTTTCCATTCACTTCCCTGAAGCATATAGAAAGTGGAAGTAGAGAATCGGAAATTAGTCAAATTACGGAAAATACGTCGGTCATTCTTAAATGCTATCTCGTCCCCCATTTGTCGAAAATACTTTAAGTAGGGTTCAATCGGCACCAAATTGAATAAGCTTTCTAAACGTTTTTTCAAAATCTTTCGAACTTAATTTTTCGCTGAGAAATCCACAAAAAAATAGTTGTCAGATTTTGATACGATTTTTTTAGTGGACTGACAATTCTGGCCGTTACTGTAATTAATTATGAGAAATATTATCTTTCGTTGCACTTTGCAGTAATGTTTGGTTTTTATATTATTTTTGCTCTTCCTCAGCGGGGTCAGTTTATTTGTGCAAGGATTTATCGTTGAAAAAGCTAACCTCTAAATAAGTTAAATATAAGAACGACGAGCAGGTATTAATATTCTTTTCAACAAATTTTAACTAATGACCGAGTTACACCGGCGAGCCTACAGTAGGCCGGATTACTATAAGCTAGCTTAAATGAGAGTACCCAGATATACCTTAACACCTGTGACCACCCATCACACGGACGTGAGACGTGGGCATGGGTGTGATTTACAGCGTTTCTGCTGGGTGCCGGTGTCATTTTTGGATGACAGTTGCTCACAGTGGAACCCTGCACTGTAAAAACTAGAGATATCTTTTTTTATGGTATCATTTTGTTCGTGTCCTGTTTTTGAATATAATAACTTCATGCTGTTATTTTCAATGTAAAACAAATAAATCTGGGTTCCCACCAGTGGTATAATTTTAGTACCACTCGAGACTGTTTTTTTTTTAGTCTTATTGTAATACCTGAAACTAGCCCTGAAATCATGGAAAATAGACATAAGGAAACCAAAGTCCTGTACATTGATTTCACCAAAAACGAGCATTTTTCTGTCGTATGTACATAACGCATCGAAATGCTAGATCTTCTCGATCGCGGCGCTAGTGTGGCACACGTATCGATGGCCGCTGCCATGGTCCGTGTAAATATAACCTCAAAACTCAAACAAAAATACAAAATTCCTAAATCGTTTAAACAATTTGTTGAGCCATGTAAAAACTGTGATATTGAAGTGAAAGTTTGGTATCAGTTATGTGATTTGTAAGCGTACTAGATTTAAAACTGGTAATTTATATACTGCGATTCGTTTGTGCAATAAATTCTAAAGTACCTACCTCGTCTATTGCAGGATCACTTCAATTACACACATTTCAATCACAGATTTTCGCGATAATTAATATGATCATGATAATATAAATCTGCTTTTATGTAAATAACAACTTATCTATCTATGTAAATCACATTCATATCACAGTGGTAAATGATGTAAACTGTCAACATAAGTGGCTGCCATTTTAATACGCAAGACACACCAGCGCCATGATGTATACTCTGGCAGTATTATAAGTATCTTCATACGACAAATATGTGCTTATTTTCTGTCACATTACTGTGATCTCCTTATGTGTATTCTCCATGCCTGAAATAATACTTTGTTTTTACAGTGTGCGGTGATTGTTTAACCCTTTTTTCAAATTATATATGCATATGTGATGTAAAGATTTTTCAGTGAAAAGATGGTTCTCGCAGCTCAAACACATCACCTTAGAAAAAATGCTCAAAAAATTCAAACCTTTTTTTCACTTGTTATATAACTTGCAAAAAATGCAATTTGAAGGTTGAAATTCTTCGCAGTTTTTTGCTACATCAGGATGAACATTTGACATGAATATTAGCCTGATATGAGCGGGGGCCGATTTGTCATGCTTATCCGGCTAGACCCTTTGATTTCAATCAAACAAATTTCTCCTTTGATAAGTTGGCAAACAAATCTTCGTGTGATTAAATGAAATTCGTTATTCTACTTTATTTATTATATATTAATAAGTTTTTATTTATATCAAATAAATGCATTGTTGAAATTAAATAAAGTTCTTCTATACCTTAAAATTTATTGTTTCAAATGAAGTAAATATTTTGTTTTATCAAACGCATTACATTTTATAAATAACTTTCAAAAATGTTCAATTTGGTGTTTAAGAAGTTTTAAATGCACTGGCGGGCGGCATTCCATGCCGCTTTCCGATGTTTGCGCAATTTCTATAGAGGCTATTTTTAATGCTAAATTAGGCGGTATGTTAATTTTTATGCGAAAATACAAATAAACATTCCTATTATGGAAGAAGTTGTTGATTCCGTGTAGGCGGCAGTCCATACCACCCACCGGCGATCTACTTCGCCTACTATCGGCGCAAAAATGAGAGGCATCTGCCTTTGAAGCCTAACAACTCAGCAAAAAAAAATGCTAGAGTAATAAGTTAATAGTCATTTCAAAGCTGAAAGTGTTCCACGTAAATGAGCTTGAAGGCGTTAATGTAAAAAAATTGGTGTGCTTTGCAGACTGAAAAATGTTTAAGAAAAAGTAAGGAATTTCGTGCACATTTAAGAATAGTCAAGTTTAGAGCATTATTTCTTATGCTAGAGGCAATGGGAAAAATTTGAAAAAATTCAAGAATATAAGGAAAACATTTGTGAACAAATCGCAGTTGACCAATTTGAGAAATAATGAAAATTGTTGCTTAAAATTACAAACATGTACAACTGTACTATCTTCTGTTCTAATGAAGATATTAAAGCGATTCAAACTTCAAACTGTCACGGATAGGCTCTGTAATTATTTACAATCTCCCGGAAGGATGTGATTGTTTTACTTTTGGTAAAAATCGCGATGTTTTCGGACATTTTTTTTGTTGGAAAGTAAGTGTTAGTAACCAGCGGGGATGCATTTTTCTTGCTGCCGGTTAGAACAAGCGTCAATGTCTGGGCAACAATTCGGAAGCACTGTTCAAAGAAAGGCATCAGCGGTCAGCAGCAAAAAAAGGTACCCCCGCTGCTTTCTGACACTTGCTTTCCAACAACAAAAATGTCTAAAAATATTGCGATTTTCACAAAAAATAAAACAGTCACATCCTTCCGGGATGCTTTAATATCTTCATTAGAACTGAAGATAGTACAGTTGTACATTTTTGTAATTTTAAGCAACAATTTTTATTACTTCTCAAATTGGACAACTGCAATTTGTTCACAAATGTTTTCCTCATATTCATGAATATTTTCAAAATTTTCCCATTGCCTCTTGTATAAGAAATAATGCTCTAAACTTGACTCTTTTTAAATGTGCCCGAAATTCCTTACTTTTTTTTACATTTTTCAGTCTGCAAAGCACAACAATTTTTTTACATTAACGTCTTTAAGCCCACTCACGTGGAACACCTGCAGCTTTAAAATGACTATTAACTTATTACTCTAGAATTTTTCTTGGCTGAGTTGTTGAGCTTCAAAGGTAGTACGCGCCAGTGCCCGAGGGTTGAACTACCTGTAGAATTGCATGTATGCGCAAGGACGGTACTGTATTAAAACATGTTTCGAACCCCTGTATATGCATTAAAATTATAGTCCTTGTTGTGAGAAAGCCTGCTCTGCACCCCTAGCGTTTTTTAATGAGGTAGATATTTTTACATTGAATAAAATTGAATAAATGTTTGCTAATTCAAACAAAGCATTTGTTTCTTTCAACCATATGATATAAAACAAATTTTTGTGTTCAATTCAAACAAACGCTTTGCTCTGTGAAATATTTAAACAAACGTTGCAGAGTAGTCTATTCTATCAGAATGTAATAACAACTCAAAATCGCCAAAAATGCAGATAGACTCATACTCGACACATATTACATAGTCTCATAGACGGCGCAGGCAGCACAAAGACTCATATTGAATGTAGGCGTCAATATAATTAGGAAACACATCTTTATGGTAAAAAAAACTTTTTTTTCAATATGCGACTAATTAATAATTTTTTATTTAAAAAAGGGCGCTGGGACCCTCATTCTGATTAATGGACTTTATTACTATATTCATTTAATAAATTTATGATGAATAAGCTTTTCGCGTGAATTCGTGTGGTATTCACAAGAAATATAGATATCGATTCACTAGAGATTGATAAAGATACTAAATTAATGATATTAAATGTACCGATGCGACGCCGCACGAGCTTAATCAAATTATTTGTAAGTGTATTATAGAATATGTGTGTATATGGGCACGGTTTCTCCTATAAGAGATATTAATCTTGTGGGAAAGTTCCCTATACTCAGGAACTATAGCAGCATATTCGAAGCGCTAATTATTATTCCAGTTGCACATTTAATGCACTTTGATGTCAGATTTGTGTCTTGGAACTCACGATGGTAACTTTATTATGATTGAAAGATGATTATCGACTTTTATTATACCATTGTTAGCGTATTGTATATCTTCTCTGTTTCGATGCGAACAAATTCAAAATTATCCCACTTAAAAATTACCCTACAAAAAACTCACTTCTATTTTTTCTGCGTTCCTCTTACCGACATTCACCACATTTGAAGGAATCGAGGATTCGTGTCGGTGCTAAATTTAGAACCTCCCACATACATTTGAATGTTTTTTAATTTAGCACAGACATGAATCTTCGATTGATTGAGATGTTGGTAATAATAATAAAAACTGACAATTAGGGTTCACTGAGCTATTGACTTTCTGGAATTCAATTTCGGTTGTAAAAAAATATATATTTCAGAAAGCACCCAACAGAAAATATGTAATTAAATAAAAAATGTTTATTTCAGGATGGAAATGATTTTAACAGCGAAATAATTCAGGAGGGAATCCGAACAATTCAAGCAAAAAAATGCCACCATGGAAACAATTCGAAGCTTGGTAAGCATTTTTTTAAATAAGGTTTTATTCTTAAATATTATACGATTATTTCTACCTATTTTAATGTTGTATACGTTTTTCATAAAAGTAATTTCTTTTCCTTGCAAACAAGTAAAAAAGATGCATAAGCTTGATATGCGAAAATGGTCAATGTTCTGTATGAGGAAAGATAATTAAACCTCCCAATTTATTTGCACGCGAACTCTAAAAGTTTAATGACCCACGAATAATAAATTAGCTCTGTAAGGTAGTTTGGTAGTAAAATACGTGTTCACGTGAAAGATGTTACGATTTATTATAAAGTATGTGTATGCAATGATATTTAGCATTTATATTCTATCTCAGATTTACTGATATATTCAATACAATTTTTTTATATGAAAGAATTATTATACAATGAACATTTTTCATCAATTTTTAGTATGTATTGTGCAATTATTCAAATAAAAGAGTTTTACATCAGGTCTTTCTAAATTCGTGAAAAAGTTAAAAGGGTAGAATAACTTAACAAGTAGCAAGTAACAAGAGATATAAGTAGAAAAATAAACGAAAAAGCTTTGTAAAGAATGTTTCGAAGTTAAAATCAAGTTTGAATCATTTTCAAGGAACTGTCTAGGCGTTCGATCATTCTGTAGGTTTATAGCTCCAGCTACACGGCCGGACTAAACGTAAGGATAATTGTTTCTTTTTATTAAATGAGCAACATTTTTAATTGTGTCCATCTCGTTTCACAGCTAGAGCAAAAAGTAGGACTGTCAGTACGTTTAGACTGGGCCCAGTTTTAAATATAAAATTAGCATAAATCGGTTTTTTCATGTCATAAAAATTTAAATAATTAATAAGGTATATATGAATAAGTAAACAATAAAATCACATCTATACTCAAGAAACTTCTATAATATATCAATTCATTTCAATTTAAATATACAGTAATTTATGAAATTTATATAAATATAAATGTTAAATTCCAGTTTTAATACAAATTCCTTAAAAGCACGGAACGTTCCAGGAACATTCTCGGAACGTGTAAAATGTCCGCCGCTTGGGAACGTTCCAATGGAACGTTCCAAACGGAAATTACCGTTATTGTTATTATTATCAGTAAATTTCGCGCAAACCGTACGTGAAAGGTCAAAAACGATGTTAGTTTAATATGGATATCATATTATAGTGTAATACATGCGGTACTCAAAAATCAAAAATTACATCGATTTTTACCTATCTCTTACGGTTCACGAGATAATTGCTCTTAAAAATAACAATAACGGAAGGTTCCCGTCAGGTCTCAGTAACACGTTCCCAAGCGGCGGACATTTTACACGTTCCAGGAACGTTCCGTGCTATTAGGGTTATAATAAATAATTAATTAAATCGTTCAATTAAATTGCTAATTAATCAAACGAGAGGGAGATGGTATCAGCTTCATTCGCAAAGTAAGGCAATTAAAAGCATCTTTCCGACTTAAAACTCATTTACCCTCAATACTATCAAAATAAACACCCGAGTATTATTTAATACATTTCCAAAATTTACGTATATTTTAAATGATCAATTAATTATCAATTAGCTATAGAATGAACCTACACAAAGTACAAGAAATACAGTAAAGTCTCCATCATTTCAAGACGCCATTATTTCAAGACCCCAAAATTTCAAGCCCCCCGTATACGGTTATTTCAAATTGCGCAGTTCCGTCAACTCCCACCACGGTCTCTATATACTCTCCTCTGCGTCTCTGACTGACCAATGAAAAAATAGGCCCGAAGAGCGGGAAACCCTGAATTGAGTATTGTTTCACGACGTCATGGGAATACGTGTCACGACGTTTTCGAGAAAATATTATAAACGTAAAAGTCATAAATGTACAAATAGTAATATTTTTCAAGTGTAGAATCTATTTTCTAAGTCATGTTCCATTCTTTTGTCGATTCACGATCTTTCAGTTTCACGAAATAAAATAAAAAATCCTAAATGTCAGGTTCGTGATACTCTAACCTAAAATTTCGGATAGGTGCTTGTATTTCGTGAAACTGAAAGGTCTCCAACCGATAAAAATATGAAGAAACAGAATTGCGCAAATGCATTCTACACTTAAAAAGATTACTATACAGGCCTTTATAACTTACCTTTTCGTTTCGTCGATTTTCTCCGAAAAATCGTATGCAATTGCAGTACCATGTACTATCCTTCCTGGCGGCTGGCATTTCCACCTGTCGACGTCATACCACAAAACTCACTATTCCGCGAAATATATTTGAGCCGTTTTTTGATTCTATAATATGGATTTTCAGTTGATAAATTGTCATACGCCAACAAAAACACTTAAAAGACATTTGAAAATCAATGATTGCATGCATGCAGACTAACGGACGCGACTTTTTGAACTGCGCAATAAGCCGAGACCGCATGAACTGTTTTTACTTGGAATGCATTATATTGCATAATATACGCGACTGACTGCTCGTGCACTCGGCCCTTCCGAGGCGAGAGTCGCAACCGTCTCTCGCCCTACGCGCTGAGGAACTGCGTGGGCCAGCAGTTCTAGGAATGTCGGTGTATTTATTTGTATTATTATTCATTTCAAATCTCCCGCGCTTTTCAGTTGAAAAATTTTTCTCATAGGCGGCCCATCGATACAAGAACGGGGCAGCCAATGAGCGGCACGGATAAAAATAAACTGCCGAATCGCTGTAAGGATGGGGGCCCCTCCAGCCTTGAAAATAACGAATCCCTACGTTTCAAGGACGCGGAAATGTTGGAAACTTTACTGTATTTTGAAATACCGCTTTGGAAATTTGAATCATTCGAATTCAGTTTCTTACAAACTATTCTGTTTAAACATTGCAGATAGAAATTTTTTCTATCCGCGTAAAATTAATAATTAATATTATAGATAAGCTTATATCAATTCAGGGTTAAAAATCAAGTTTGAAGGGTGAATATAGCTATTTGTGACACATTTGCGCCACATAAGCCAGCAATTACCTATGCGCACGTGTATATCACACGCAATTTTTTGCAACAACCGTCTGATAAAGTTGCAAGCTGAAGGCTCATCCCAAAGAGTGATAGTAAGAGTCCTGTAATATAACCTCCAAACTCTGCTGATCTGCAAAGCTCCTTATCCTGCATTTCAAAGTGTGCATGCGCCAATATTACTGTCGCACCGTCAACTGCAATGAGTTACTTCGCACATGATTTGGAGGCATACAATGTCCAACTTTTAATTCCGGAAATGTCTATTCATACGGTCGGAAGATTTTCCTCAGGTCCCAGTGGAACGTTCCTGGAACGTTCTATTAGAATGTTTCCAAGCGGCGGACATTTTACACGTTCCGGGAATGTTGGGAAGGTTCCCGCGGAACGTTCTGTACTATTAGGGTTATTTTTAACCTTTTCTTGAATACACATGAAAATTTGGTTTCATTGACGCAACAACAGGTTTTTGTTCGAGAAACAAATACTCCACTTGGGTGATCCAAACAAATTGTTTTCTGAGTGTTTCAATTTCCTTAATTCATTAATTTAAAAAGATAACACTTATTAGTAAAATTATTTATGTAAAACGGCATTTAAAACAATCAAATTACAAATTTAAATAATGAAGATTTTCAAATTGTTTCAGGTACTATGTTCTTTTAAAAATTGTTTAAAATACTAGTTTTTAATTCAGAAACTAATGTTTGCTGTTTAAAATTCGCTATTGATTGATTGACTACAATCGAAGGAGACATTCAAACTACGTATTTTTAACCAACTTTATAATTAATTCAACTTATTTTACATAGAATATACCATAATGCCATAATGATATATTTTATATATAGATACTTAAGATTATCATGGTGATATTATACGTATCCTTTCGTTTAAAACCAATTTTATACTTTATATTGAAACTATATATAAGTGAGGATCTATATTTTGAGCTGAAAATAAAAATATGTCTAGGTACTATAAAAAATTATTTAGTTATGTAATTAATTTGATCTTATAATATTCTTGTGAAACTAAACTTTTGTTCAAGTACTTCTGCAATTTTAATTCATTTGTTTTAACCAAAAAATACCCAATTAAACTGCAACTTTAATGCTCTAATAATACTAATCAACAATTATTAACAACACAAATATTATTTCATAATTATTATATACAAAGGTTACGTTTTATAGGCCCTACTGGCCGGGCAAATAGCAAAATTATCTTTGGCATCCGGCCAGTCCTGTCGCTAGTACCTTTCGACATGACACGTTCAGTACTTTTGCTATTCGTCCGGCCGGCCATACGAATATACTCAACCTTTAATATTCACACACGAAACATCCTTCATAGAGAATGATCAATGAGATGTTTGGCCTTTAGGGTCAAAAATGAAGTAGTGACACGCAAGTTTTCTCTTTTTTTTTATATCTTTTTAGGATTTCGTGGGAATTCTTATATAATGACGCGACGGTCGAGTGGCCGTCCGTCCGTCGTTTATCACGCTCCTACAGTATTTGCGCTAGAGGGTTGAAATTTGGCTTTAATATCAATCAACCCTAT
>CAKNWT010181909.1:0-12543 GCA_932066315.1 Andricus coriarius
TTTTACACAAATCTAATACCTTCTCTGATGAGAATGTAAAAAGATTAGTATAACTACAATCATTAGATTATTTTATGCTGGAAAATTGTACTAAAATTTAAATATTTTTTACTTATAACACATCTGAAAGCGATAAATCCTCTAAATTTTGGAGCTTTACAGTTGAACAGAAATCACAAATTGAATGAATATTTAAATTAAACATTTAACTATTAAAATTTCAATTAATTACATTTAAATATTATTATTTTTACGCATTCTTAAACCCACCTATTTATATGGATTGTGTAAAACGAAAAAATATTCCTCCCTTAGTCCTGGCTTTTCAGCGAAAAAGCTTGGCTGAGATTTTGTCGACAAAATCCAAGCGATACATTAGGGTAATTAGCTACAGCGTGCGGTTTAGATTTAGGTAGTTTAGGTAGGGTTCGAATCCCCAGCGGGGGCGATTTTTCATAGCGTTGTGCGTGCGATTGTGTTTGTAAGTGACCGTGTCTGGAATTGCATAATTTCATAAATAAATCAAGTGCAATTATTATATATAAAACAGTTATTTTTTGCAAATTTATGTTTGAAGCTGCTGTACATGCACATAGAAACCTCATAGAAACCTTTTAAACTCCCAGTAAGCGAGGACAAAAACCTCTTTGTTTACTTTTACGTCCCTATAGGATCCACTTACAAACATCATAAGATCTCCAGTACATGCTCTTTCAAACATGGAACAAAACCCTCTTTGAAAAATCATAGGAATCCTTCAATTCCTAAATCTATAGGGATTCTGAGAGGATTCTAAGAGGGATTTCTAGCAGGGTATAAACGTAAGAAAGCTAGATATTTTATGTGTACCGGAAACAAAGAAAAGGGATGCGACATTAGAAAGATAGAAAATGAGTTTTTGTAAGGCGGACTTGAATTATGATCAGGAGAAGATAGTGCATCATATGGTAGTTAATGGTTCGGTTTGGTTATGAATGAGAGAGCAATTCAGCATCTCAGGAATAATAGATTTGTATCTCCTAGATTGTTGTAGGTTAGAATGAAAGTAAGAATAAGAATATTATTGATCATAGCGTGCTACGTCCCAGTTGATGGTGACAAGAGTGAAGTAAAAGATGCCTTCTGGGACACTTTATATGATACTGTGAGTACTTGCGATCATGGTGAAAGAATAATTCTACTAGGATATATGAATGGATGGGTTGGCGTTCAACGTCAGGGTAAAGAAAGGGTGCTAGGTAATTTTGAGGGTCCAAGAAAAAATAGTAACGGAGAAATATTAGTTAGTTTATGCTTAGAAAAGGGGATATTTATTACAAATACTTGGTTTAGGCATAAAATGATCCACATATATGCCTGGTGTAGAGGAGATAGCCACGGTATAATTGAGTTCGTTGTTGCGGATGAAAGACTAAGAGCTAGTAAAAGATACAAGCGTCTCGAGGGTTTCTGAATAAACAATAAAGATGTAGAGGGCGCATCGACTATGATCCGGGATATCATTCTTAGGAGTGCGACCGAAGTGTGGTACTGCGATCAGTGGTTGGACATCACAGGCCTTAGCGATGAGGAGAGAAATAGACTTGAAAATGATTACAGACAGAAAAAGAGAAAAGTAAAACTACTAATCAAGGAAAGTAAAGATAAAATCAAAACAGAAGAAGAGAAGAAAATGCAAAATGAGAAATAGCATGAGAAATAGCAAAGGTGAAAGGCGACATAATACAGATGGGATACTAGCCTTTTTGAGAGACTCTTTTAAGAAGTTATTGGGAGGTGAAGCTGCAAGGCACAACAAGTGCGATATAGAACACGATACGTTAGAAAACCCGATTGAAAGAGTCTGTGCCTCTGAGGTTAGGGATATAATAAAGAACTTAAAAAATTGTAAAGCTGCTGGTGTTGACAATATCAACGCTAAAATGCTTAAATACGCTGACGACTACATAGTTTACAGGCTGTGCGAATTGATAAATTTATGTATTGAGATGGGAGAAGTCCCGGATGTCTGGGAAAAGGCGATTATCGTAGCAATATACAAAGGAAAGCAAGATAAAGGCAACTGCAATAACACTAGTTCACAAAATTAAAAAATTTTTATGCCCACCACATCTTAATATGACTTTTTATGCATTTTGGCCCACTAAATACGAAATTCACGCAAAATAATTTTTTTATGGAAGCGTTTTCGAGATGTCAGTGTTCAAAATTTTTTTCAATTGTCAGCGTTGTTCCTACGTTTTTGAGCATATCTCGAGTTCTAGCTGACCGATTTCCCTAAACGAGCACTCAAATTCAAGGTAAGTGAATCCTGCACAACTTTCTGTTCTGAAGTTTTCAGATAAACCCAGTAGTTAAGATGTTAGAAATTTTAATAAGTTGGACAAGTTGTATTTTTTGGTAATAATCGAGGTCGACAATTCACAGATCGTCCTGAGAAGAATATAAATCGCAAATATTAGCGAACTTATTAAAATCACTAGCGTCTGTACTACTGGGCCGATTTGAAAACTTTACAATAGATGTACAGGATTCAGTTGTCTTTAATTCGAGTGTTCCTTTAGGGAAATCGGTATACATAAAAAGATCTTATCAAGATATGGTGGGCAGACATTTTTTTTAATTTTGTAAACTAATGTAGTAACAGAGGTATCAGCTTATTAAGTACCGTAAGCAAAATATTTACAACAATTCTTATTTTTGGGGTAATTTTTCAAGATTTCGACGAGAACTTCCTTGCTTACGCGGTCGCGGATGACTTTGAGCTGGTGCACAGGCCTAGGTCTCTTTTCGTTCACCTGCACGTCCTCCAGGGATGGGTACGTATAATACATCACGTATATTACATGGTTCTCGAAATGCATATCACTACGTATATTACGCCCTTACCCAGATAGCAAAGTGCGCGCACGGTGCGACGCACGTGCGTCGCACCACGGGCGGATTTTCTCGCACGACGTGCGCGCAGGGGATGACACAGCTGCGTCCTCATATGCGTGACAGGTGTGTCGCACGTCGTGAGGGTTGCACGTCATGCGTGCCGGTGCGGTTATGGTGCGTGCACAGATTTAGGATTTTTAGAGGGTACAGAAAATATTTGCATTGATATTTCTAAATAAAGAGCAGGTCATTTATCCTGAACGTATTTTTTATTATGGGTGGAAGGAATATTTGTTCATTTTAGTTGAGCATTAGCAATTCAGTTTCCGCATGTTTGTCTCACATTTTCTGAATGTAAACAGCTGAAACAGTCTCCCTCTTCCAACTCGTTTCCAGGTTAAAAGCAGGAACCCGACCTAAACGAAACAAAATACTTTCGTGATTTTCGTTCTGTTTCTATACTGCCAAAATGTAACTATATTCACTTGATTTAGGTTACGTTATTCAAACTACCGAAATTGTAACGAAAAGGAAACGAAAGATTCGGTACTTTTTGGATAACGTAACGTATAATTTGTCCTAATTTAGAGCCATTCGTGCATGTCGCATTTTTGTAAGCACGGTAAGCACAGAACACAGAATGATGCAAAACGAGACCCGAGAGGAGACCGCGGGACGAGAAGTCGCCATAGAAGTCGCGAAGACACTCGTGGCGCGTCGTGGATTTCCATTAGATCGACGTCGCCGTATATGTATTATTCAACGACAGCGCACGGTTTTTAAATGTAGCTTTCTTTACACTTGGGAAAAGAAAAAATACATGCAAGTGCATTAAAAATTAAAAACGCATTTTTTAACTTTATTAACCAATTTTCTGAAAATCAGTTAGAATTTATAGGTTAAGGATTCAAAATATTTTTATAATTCTAAATATAATGTGTATGAATAAATATTACATTTTTATGTATAAATGTGATACCGCCGACACAAGTTACATAAACATGCAATGAACATTAATTTATAAATAATGGACTTTTTCGAGTCTCGAGTTCTGGAGTTTAATTCACGAAAATTAGATTACATTCTCTTTATACAAAGAAAATCAAAAATAAGGAAGATTGTATAAATTATTGAAGAAAATAATACAATATTTAGTCTTTATCAACATACACATTCACTTTTACTTTTATACGCTTTAAATTTATATCGTTCCATGGTATAATGGCTATCCTTGATTTATTTTTGTTTAGCAACATTTTAGAAAAAAATTTAATTAAAACAAACAGTGTTACGGATTTCAGGTCTTAAGGTACACATAAGCCTAATTTAAAAAAAGTGAGGTTATATTATGCTCCATCCGATGCCCGAGCCCACGTTAGTTACGTCCGCCATCTTCGATATGTATTATACATAGCTTTCTACAATTTTCTACGTATATTACGTCGTTTATGTATTATATGTAGAAAAACTCGAGTGGCGCGTCACTGCACAACCGTGGCGTCCTCTGGACAAGTATTCTCAGGCACAACGAGAGGAGCCTCAGTAGTCAGTACCGTGCTACCCACGTCTCGGGTTATCACCCCTGTTAGTACGCTCGTGATAACGATGTCAAATTATGGCATTTTCGCCTTGAATTATTAAAAGCGTACCAATGGTGAAGGTGACTTTCTAGGTATTTTTAGTCAGTGACTAAAGGTACAATAAACTCGAGCCCGATAATGTCTAACAGTGCAAAAGTGCTGTTAATGCAATAATTATAACCAATTTTTATTCAGTGACTTGTCGCCAAGGAATCGATTGTGACGGCGCAGAAGCGTGAGGACGCTTGCACCACGTGAGTGCAAAGTGTGAACGGTACTCAACGATGCACACACCGAGCCTGTGAACAGGTAATCAGTGCCAACCGGTAAGTGACTATTACGGAGTAATAATAAGGAGACCGATCTCCAAATATGCGTTTTGACGGTGCAAACTGTACATTTATTGCCTTCCCTCAGGCGTCTAAAACTTTGGCGCATGCGCACTACGCTCTACTATCTCTTTTCCATCCGTGAAAAAAGAGATGGTATATCGTAGTGCGCACGAGCCACTACTTCAATTATCCCACAGATACCGCAGTCAAAACTCGAGGCCCTTTGTACAGCATGATCGGTCTCCTTATTATTACTCCGTGGTGACTGTATATTACCGGTCGGGCTATAAACAGCTGCTACGAACTTATAGCGCCAACAAGGGACAATTTTTCGCCGCGAGCTGTCAACTTATGAACAGCACGTGTTTCTTTCGGATCATCTTTTCTTTTGACCTTCTTTCTTTTTTTAATTGGTAACGATGTTGTTTTTTCCTTAATATGTTGCTCAACAGCAAGAGACATTTTAAAGGCATATCCAACGCCATCACTAATTCACAAAATCTCGGTGCAGAAAAGATCAATGAAAATGCAATGAAGGCGCGATTGGATTCTATAGAGAAAACGTGGACGAAATTTGACGCGAATAATGATATAATGATCACGGAAAAATTGATAATTCGGAAAGCGATTTTTTTTAATTAACATTTTTTTCTCAATCGGAGGAAAAATACTTAGCATCAAAGGCTTATTTAAATGTTTACCTTTATCATTTTGAATAAAAAGTCACGAAAATTGAATGCAATTCGGTTCATCACGATACGAATAATTTTAAAAATCGGCCAAATTTTCCGCGTCTATAATTACCTAAGTTTTCCGCAATTTATACAGAGTGGCCCTCATTTTGAGAACATTTTAACTTCCATGGTAGGCGATGATCAAATTTTGCCAAATGTACAAAAACTACATTATTTAAAGGTCGGTTTGACAGGTGAGCCTGTTTAATTAATTGAAAACACCTCAACGACCACTGAGAATTTTGACAGAGCATGGCCGACACTATTAACTAGATATGAAAACACTAGGGTGCTACATAGTTATTTGGCCAAACTATTCAATTTGCCAGTGATATCCAGGGAAAGTGTGTCAGAGCTTCGTTCATTGTTAAACAACTTCATTGAGGCCGTAAGAGCATTGGCTTGTTTGAAGTGTCCAGCAGACAAGTGGGAGGACCTACTTGTTTACATGCTTGTTCAACGTTTGCACACTACGACTTGAAAATTATGGGAGGACCGCTTAGGAGGTTCGACTACACAGCCGAAGTACGAAGCCTTACATACTTTTTTGGTGGCAAAGTGACCACTTTGGAAGCTGTTGAGAATTCGGAACTTGGTACCACCAATATGTCCAAGGTATCATCAGGCAACAACAAAGGTAGTAAAAAGAAACCTCCACACATGCTCACAATACTGTCTTAAAGAAAGGTATTTGTTACTTTTGCTCTGGTGAGCATATGGGATTTGCTCCTGCGAATCAATATCCTTCCTCCACGCTCAATCAGAATAGCTCAATTTTTACTAATTTGACTAACAACTCTGCAGCTAGAGTCAATTCGCATTTATCACTACCTACTATGTGACTAAGCGGGGCGGAGCTTCTGGCCTCGGTTCTTATCAATACTGAAGGATCAAATGGAGGACGCCACCTTACCAGAGTTCTACTGGACCAAGGAGCTCAGGCTTTGTTTGTTTTAGAATCCCTGGTACATCGACTGAATTTACCACGTCAATCAGCGGCACAGTGCGTTCACTACGTGGGACTTACAGGGGGAAGTAGAGAGCACGACATTTAGCGAATGCGACACCAAGTGGGAATAGAATTAACTAAAGTGCATGGCGGCGAAACCCCCGCCCCTCACCCCGACCTAACCTGCAAGAAAGTTGAAAATATACGAAAACCATTTAATTATCCATCAGATTTCATCCTGAAAAAATGATTTAAGTATAAAAATGAAACAAAAATTTGAAATATAAAGAAGATAGTACCATGAAATATATTACCAGACAAAAATGTTGCCGTAAGAAAATAAATGTTTCACTTTTATACACAACACATTTCTCAGGATGGAATCAGCTGGATAATTAAATGTTTCTCGCATATCTTGTAATAATATAAAGAAATGTTGAAGACCAATTCATAAATTTCTTAAATTTGCAAACCTACTAAATAATATAATTATGGATTGATGAAATCATTGGAAACTATATGTATTTTGCACATAAAATAAATTTCAATGTGGTAAACATCAAGTTGTTCACATGTGTTGGCATGACAACTGTGTTGACGACAAAATCCCCTGGCGCCGCCAATCGGGAGTAGAAATAACCATAATCGGTCTCATTTTTCCCCATTAGAGTGAACGCACTGTGATCAGCGGTCATCACTGTTTTGGGCGCTGGAAGCCACCGGTCCAGACATACGAGAGGTATTGTCACCATAAAGGTATGTTCTTCCATCAATCCTGAAGTCAAGTTTTTAGTCAGAGCCGTTGTCATGTCTGGCTCATATCTTATATTCCTCTTGATGGTCTCGTCATTGAGGATTGACATCATTTAAAGGGGTTGAATTTGGCAGACACTTTCGTTCATAAAGGAGGTATATTGGAGATGATTCTGGGTGCTGACGTATATGCATACGTACTCGAAGAGGGATTAAGCAGGGGAGATTTGGGAACTTCAACCGCTCAACAGACATTGTTGAGTTGCATTTTATTCGGACTAATGTCGGATGAGTCTGGATCAGCTCAGTCATAGATCATGGGTTTACCAAGCACAGTAGACCACGAACTTTTAACGCTGTTTCGTCGGTTTGTTCTCCAAGAGGACATACCTGCAAAATTGTCTGAGTCAAGTATGGCCGAGGATGAGTGTGAGAAACTGTTTGTCTCCACTCATCAACGTTCAAGCGAAGGTCGCTAAGTCGTGTTCCTTCCATTCAAGGATCGCATGATAGACTTACGCGCATGTCATCGATGAATGCATGCGAATGGGCTAGACGGAACTGGTTACGGAGTTCGAGGACCTTCAACCCACTACTGGGTATTACTTGCCCCACAATCGCATACTCAAGGAGAGTAGCTCAAGCACATAGCTTAGAGTGTAGAGAGAATGATGTGCTCTATCCGGGAGCAAAACTTCAAATGGAATTGGCTGAATTGGCACACATAATATCAGTGCTAAACTTATTATCTTCAGTTCCTTCGTATTTGTGGTCGGATCCTGCAAATATTCTAGACTGGACTAAAAATCATCCCCTTCACTGAATGACGTACATCTCTAATCGAGTAAGTGAGATTCAGAGGATTCTACCTGCTGCTACTTGGTGTCATGTATCTGGAATCGACAACCCCGCTGACTGCGCTTCAAGAGGAATTGCACCATCACGGTTACAGGATCATCGGATTTGGTAACAGGGTCCATCTTAGTTGACTCAATCATCGGCGACTTGGCCCAATTCCAAAGAGAAAATTGACCCTGCTATCAATCGAGAGGAAAGAAAGATGATAGCTTCTGCTGTCAGTGAACATGAACCGCATTGGTCACTCCTTAGGAAGTACTCGTCCTTGATAAAGTTATTGAGAGTCACAGCTCTCTGTCTGAAATTCTTGGCACGGATCCGCAAGAAATGCACCGGTAAGCCACCCTGTCATATCTTATCCACTATGCTTGATTTGACTCTGTGACGCCTGATCAGATATACTCAACGGGAAAATTATGCGGAAGATATCCATAATGTACAGAAGTGACTTCCCCTGGTAAACGGAAGTCCATTGGCTAAACTTCTTCCTTTCTTAGATGATAATGGCCTGTTACATTTGGGAGGTCGTTTATCTCACGCCATTCTGGACTATGAGGAGCGATGTCCATACATTATTCCCAAGAATTCTTCGTTAACAACTTTAATCATCAGGAAGGGCCATCAGTTTATGATGCATGGAGGTCCGCAATTGACCCTCTCATATCTTCGGAGAAGATACTGGATCTTGTCGGGCCGCGCTGCAGTGAAACGGGTGTTGAGTCGCTGTGTGAATTGCGCTTGACATCAAGCGTTACCTTGTGTTCAGGCGATGGCTCCGTTGCCACCCTTCAGGGTCAAATAAACTTCGTGAGCTTTCACTAAGACTGGTCTGGACTACGCAAGTCCTATCTGGATAAGTACTTCTCAAAGGACGGAGTCACAAGGCCTATAAAGGTTATCGTTATCTTCGTATGTTGCACTACTTGAGAGAATCATTTGGAGGTCATTTCCGACGGCACTACCTATGCATTCATGGCCGCCTTTAGATATTTTCAGCTCGTCGACGAGTTTGTAAGACCTTGTACAGTGAAAACGGCACTAACTTCGTGGGAGCTGATCAATAACTACGAGAAATGAACTCGAAACCGATCCAGTCATTAAAGGACGATCCTATTGATCTTGTCGCCTTAACCCCAGCTCACTTCCTCCTTGGATCTCCTCTACACACCGTGCCTAAATCTTCTCTTCTAAATGATCGACTCAGTCCTTCTGCGCGTTGGCCACTCCTAACGCAAATGTATCAGATTTTCTGGAAGAGATGGTCTTTCGAGTATCTACACTAACTTCAGGTTCGTTCAAAATTACAGAAGCCGAAACCTCCCGTAAAGGTCGGAGATCTTGTGCTGGTACTTCAGGAGAATTTTCCTCCTACAAAATGGCCTCTGGCCCGGGTAATTGAAGTCTATGCAGGCTATGATGGTCAAATTCGTTCAGTATCTCTTAAAACTGCAGCAGGTCAATCAAATCGACCTGTTGTAAAACTTGTCAAACTTCCTATTTCTGTTTCAGATTCGACATGAGATATTTTAATTTTTTGTTTATCGTCACTTCTCCCAAGGAGGACGCATGGTTCTTGAAGCTTACTACAAGTACTTGCCACGTTCCACGAAGGATTTTATCTTCTAGATATTCGTGACATGTCACGAAGGTGGGCGTAATGTTCAAGATTTCAACGAGAAATTCCTTGCTTAGCGGTCGCGGGTGACTTTGAGCTGATGCACGGGCCTGGGTCTCTTTTCGTCCACCTGCGCGTCCTCTGGACACGTGTCCTTATGTGCGACGAGAGGAGGCTCAGTACCGTCCTATCCACGTCTCGGGTTACCACCCCTCTTATTACGCTCGTAGTATTTTTAATGTTCCATTTCAAATTATGGTATTTTTGCCTTGAATTTTTAAAAGCGTACCAATGGTGAATGCGACTTTCTAGGTATCTTTAGTCAGTGACTAAACTTACAATGAACAGACTTGTTGTTTTCAATTTACACCAGCTGACTTTTTTGAGTGCAAACTCGCACAGTAATGAAAATAACAGAAGAAAAGATATGTGAAGTCCAAAGTGGAATTATGCCAGGAAGATCATGCACGGATCAAATATTTAGCTTAAGACAGATCACAGAAAACAGTTTGAGAGTAAAGAAAAAAGTTTTCTGTGCATTTGTTAACTTTGAAAAAGCGTTTGACAAGGTGGATGAAAGTAAACTTTGGGTATTCTTAGAAGAGTACGGAGTCAATGGATGTCTCTTACAAGCAATAAAAACAATATATGCTGGAAGCAAAGCGAGGTCAAGGGTAAGTGGGTAACTGAGTTACTGGTTCGATATTATGCAAAGTGTTAGGCAAGGATACGTTATGTCATCATGGCTATTTATTATGTTCATGGACATGTGTCTAAAAATGGCCTTCTTCGACGAAGAAGGTGTAGATTTCGAGATAGTGAGGGTACGTGGATTAGCGTTCACAGATGATAAGGTTGCTATGGAAGAGTCAATCGAAGATTTGCTAAGAATGTTGAGCAAACTGTCCACAAGCATGAAGAACATGGGCCTCAAAATTAACGTAAATAAAACAAAAATTATGTTATATTTTGGTAGTTAGATAGACGTATAAACGAGGGCAATAAGGATATCGGTAGAGCAGGGCCCATTATCAGAAGTAAAAATATATAAAGTAAAGCTAAAAGGTCAATAGATAATTCTATATTTATCCAGACTGTGGTGTACGGTAGCGAGACTTGGATCTACTAGGAAAAGATTAAGAGTAAAATTAACGGGATTTGCATGAAATTCCTGCGCATGATGTGCGGCAAAACAATCAGAGACAATGTAAGTAACAAGATAATCCTCAAAGAATGTGGTGTAGAGGAGACACTAGTTTACATATGTGAAAGAAATTCGTTAAGATGGTTTCGGGATGTTGAAAGAATCAAAGATGAACGACTGACGAAACAGGTGTATCAAGGTGAAGTAAATGGCAGTGTGTGCAGAGGCAGATTGCGGAAAGAATGGTTAGAATGTATGAAGGAGACCCTGATTCGCAGAGGCATGAGAAGACATAGAAACACGAGAGCTTGCATGAGAAAATGCATGGACGTAAAGGAAGCTAGAGAGGTATGCCAATACAGGAAAGTGTGGCAATAACTAGTTTATAAGAAATACATGAGGAAGAGTGCCAGTGGAGTAAATGACGCCATAAACAAAATACCTTGGATACTAATGGGCCTGAGTGAGTAGCTTTATAAAATGATTTTGTGAGGCTCTTCATTTGGGGTGATCGCTAGAGAGATTGAATTCTAGATCAATATAAAATCTATACCCCCTCCCCACATTACTTCCTTCCTCACCGAGTGGGTCACGCTTACCTCGAAAGGGAAGTGGTTTAATGGTATAATAAATACTAATAAATGTCGAGGTGCGACTGTCAGCCCTTGGCGGGAGCTGACGGGTGATAAGTTCCTCGACGAGGATTGCCTTTTAGGCGACGATGAGGTTGGCTCCAACAAGCCGTACAACCATCACCGTACAAGCCATCACAACGGCGCGCTGTTGTGATAGCGGTAGGCCGTCCTTGCGAGAGCTGTTTCAGCGAGGAAGAGCAGACAAAAATTCTAAAAAATGGGACAAAATGCATGTTGGAGTTGAAGGTTTTGCCTATAATGATACAGACTTTTAAAATTTCCTGTTGATTAGCGATTATTTCCTGGCGACTAAAAGGTGAAAAAGTACCATAATCTTATGATCATTTCAGAATACTCAACTTTGAATGGCTGTTAGTCCCTGAAAATGAACTATAAAAATTCTGCAAAAATATATGAATTTCCTTGATCCTTTCTGTGCACAATGGTAAAATTTAGAGCCAAAAATAATTATTCGTTATTAAGTTATTAACAAAAGAGTAGGGAGGTGTCATCTCCGAAACTAAGGAACGTACAGAGATGATTTTTGAAGAAAATTACACATTTTTGCTTATGAAAATATTATATGTTTTGTCAATGAGCAGACAGTTGCACTAAAATGATTAGAAAATTATTTTCTTCTTGAAAAAATACAAAGGGCTTTACGATAATCCAGGCAACCTCACTCATAACAGCCACCTTGCCAGCGCTACTGTTACACGTGCAACACGACCTTCTCTCGCACTCACACAGTTACACAGACCCTAAGCCCTGTTGCAAAAAAAGGGATACTATTCAGAGTACCAATAACTGTCAATATCTCTGAATAAGTTAAAAGTATGAAATATTTTACTTAAAAGCATTAAATATTTTAACAGCAACTGCAATATAAAATATTGAAATTTTTAATTTGTTTACAGTTTCGTGACTAATAGTCAACACGATTATTATATTGTATGAAACATAATGAACTGTAATTACTTTGAATAAAATCTGTAAAAACGCCGGTGATTAAGAGAGATCCGAATCTGGAAGAATCACAAATTCAATTTTTTTCCATCCACAT
>CAKNWT010181960.1:0-17232 GCA_932066315.1 Andricus coriarius
CTGACGTTATGGAGGTAATTAGACCTCGGATTCATATTCAGCGACCTTAAAAACATATGTAAAAGGTTTTTGAAGTTCAGTGCACGGCTTTTCCTGTATTTGACCTTGAAATGACCTTGAACCTGACGTTATGGCGGTAATTAGACCTCGGATTCATATTCAGCGACCTTAAAAACATATGTAAAAGGTTTTTGAAGTTCATTGCACGGCTTTTCCTGTATTTGACCTTGAAATGACATTGAACCTGACGTGATGGAGGTAAATAGACCTCAGATTCATATTCAGCGCGTCAAAATACATAAGGATAAAGTGGTCTTGTCAAATAGTCATCAACTTTTTTTTTTTTTGTAAACCAGTGTTATAAAAGAACAGGAGCATCCAGTAGGATAGTCACCGATCCAAGTACTAACCGCGCCCAACACTGCTTAACTTCAGTGATCTAACGGGAACTGGTGCTTCCAGCGTGGTATGAGCGTTGGCATATATATATATATATATATATATACATATATAAAGCATATTCTAAAATATCGAAAATGCCACATGTGTATTTTACCCTCGATTTCACCTTAGCGGCTAGACTTTTCTTATGATTTTGATTCTTATTGAGAAACGATTGAAGTAAAATTCAGAGGTTCTGTGAAAATTTCAGAATTTTTTATCATTTAATTTGAAAAGAGAGCCTTCAGATTATAAAAGAACAGGAGCATCCTGTAGGATAGTCTTTAATTTTTCTATGTGCGTCCATTCGTAAAACATGTCATCTTTGAAAGTCTAAGCAGGACTATAACATTTCACTAACGCTAATCTTTCTACATGAAGAATGAATTTAATGAAACAAATATAATCAGGGAAAATAAAACATTTCTCTTATTTAAAAAATGTTGAGTTTAGGGTAGGAAATAAAGAGGGCATAGCTGCCCTTTGATCTGTTAATTTCCGTGTCGAGGGAAATAGGGAATTCGAAAGTAAAAACAAATAAAAAGAGGGGAAGCCAGAAACCTATACGTGTTTAGGTTGCGGAATTTCATAGGATCGAAAAGAAAACCCAAAGGACAAAGAGATTTGCCCATGGATGCTGACTGGTCTCTTAATCCTTTGCTGGCCACGGCATTGTGGGATCCGCGAACCCCAACACCGGACTCTACTAGGGACTCTGTGTAATTGTCTGTCGCGTGATTACCTTCTACCACACCCACCCCTTTCCACTTCTATGTTATATCTTGCTTTCCATTCGGGAACATTTTATTTTGAATCCGCCCATTGATAAAATTTTCAGAATGATCCTAACATAAAACCATAAAATAATCTTTAAATCTATTTTGCAATATTTGACAGAACTCGCCACACTGTAAAAAATTTCGGGAATTTTCCCCACTTTTTAGTGGGGAAAAATCCACATTTTAGTTGGGGAAAATCATTTTCCCCAAGATTTGTGGAAATTTCCCTAAAAGTTCTGATAATTCATTAAAAAATTGTGGAATATTCCCTAAAATTTAGGAAATTAGATAATACCTACAATTTTTGGGGAAATTTCCCGAAACTGATGGTAATTTATACCAAAATTTGGAAATATTCCCTGCAATTTGGGGAATTGAATGATTCCCGCTCTGAGCTGTTAGTTCATGAGAACTTCGCCAGGGCGCTCCACGTGTCTCCTCTCTCGAAACAGAAATGACGCGTCGCGTGTTTAAGAAAGCAGTCGACGCGAAGCAAAGTATACTTACCTGGCGCATAGGCAACCGTGATCAACAACGTGATGATCAACAAGGCGGTTCTTTCATTGCTTTTTTTATTAGTATCGCCCAAATTTTGGCGAATTTCGCCCACATAAATTTCGGGAAATTCCCGAAATTTCAAATCACTACAGAGTAACATAAGGATATTTCCCATCAAATTTTGGTGAAAATTCACCACTTTTTGGGTAATGTTTCAGAAAATTTTAGGGAGATTTCTGTATATAATGAGTGTTAATATTCAAAAAGTTTTAAGCAATATTCCATAAATTTTGGGGAATTTTCCCTACATAAATGCTGGGAAAATTTCCGAAATTTTAGGTATGACTTCACAATAGTATAGGGAATTTTCCCCATCAAATCATGGGGAAAATTCACCACTTATTGGTTAATATACCACACGAATGTTTGGGGAATTTTCCCTACTAAACTTTGGGGAAAATTCCACAAAGTGTGTGGAAATTAGCGTCAACACAATTTTGGGGAAAATTCCCCAAGAAATTTTTTACAGTGCAGTGAAGAACGATCAAAAGTGGGGCGATTTACCCTATTGCAATGCACCTAGGGTGATCGATGAAAAGCAGCTAAGTACGACGTAAATCTGTTTATCTCGAATAATAGAAGTAAATGAATGGTTCAATACGAAATGAAGCAAGCCAATATCGGCGAACCACCGAACTCAGAAGAGTCTATACCATCCTTAGTCTTCTCCTTCAATTCTGCAGCTGATCCCAGTCCAGGATTAAGTCCCACGGGAAACCGAAAGCGGAGAGCAGTCGAAGGGTGAAGCCTACTCATTTATCCTTTTTATCGATCTACTGATCTTAACGAGTTGGACCTTTTTGTCAAACTCAAGTCGCTCAAGTCTGATGTCTAGAAAGTTTCGTCACCATTCCATCAAATTTACAGGAAAAGAACTTGATGAAGCTTATTTGTGGGAGGCGAAAAGTGAGATTTAAATAACTGCACGGATAAAAATAGTTCGAGAAACTTTACTAAACTCAGTTGAGTAAAGTTGGGACATATGGATACTTCGATAAAGTTTCATTTCTAGCTGGGTAAAACGGAATTCGGTGATACTTCATTCATAAACATGAAAGTGTACCAAATTGATAAGAATATGTACCGAACTGTACTTTAATTAATACTGTACTTCGTAGTTGAAATTTTAATGCATATCAATGTAAAATATAGGAAACGTTAGATAAGCATTAATGAACAGTCAGGTAAAACGCGGTCCAGGGCTCGGTAGAAAATGTAAGTGGGTTTACAAAAAAGACATGAAGGAATCACGGACGCTCGAGAAACTTTAACTGACAGTTTGGTGAACCGTAAGCTTCTACGAATAAAAAAAAACTCTTATACACAATGAAGAGCATACACTTACATGCAAATTAGTCAGTCACAGCCAATCAGAATACAATTTTGTTACAAATACACTCACGGCACCTACAACTACTTAACACATATAATACGCATATAAATAAATCTAATATAATACTACACTTATAAGACGCCTTCGACGAAACTACGCAGACGCACGCTTCACGCTGAGAGGTGTTTGGAGCTTTGTTATATACTAACTAGAGGAATTGAATCAGCGCTTGTGAGAAACGACCAGTGCCATGACTAAAGTTTTCATACAAAAATTTATATTATAAGTTCTATATTGTTTCGAATATGTATTTTGTAATTGCCACTTTAAGTCTTATTAAGTTTCCACTTATTCTTTAAATCATAAATTGATTCTAATATTGTCTGAGTAAGGTACTAAATGTATATCGAAGCACAATTTAATGAAGTTTCCAAATTTTGGACGACTTCGCTTGGAAATCATAAATAAAAAAGTACGAAAAATGTTTTGCTATGCATTTATCGAAGCTACAAATTTAAAATTACAAATTGTCTAATGATATTTACACAATTTTTTTAATATTCAAAATTTACATATGGTACTTATATAAACTTTATATTTTAGTTTTATATGTTCATATCCTCTCGGGTTGTGCTTAATTTTTTTTAAATATTTTAGGCAGCAAAATATGTAATTTGCATTTCATTTTAATTTACAAAAGCTCATTCAATTCCTTTAAAGTTTCTTTACAATTACACTCGTCACGTTTTTATGGGAATTATTTTATTTTGAAATAATAATTACGATTATTTTTATTTAGTCATGTTTCAAATAAAACAATTTACTATATAATATTGAATAAAAACGTGATGAATAAAATTGTAAAGGACCTTTCAAGGAGTAGAATGAGCTTTTGTAAATTTTAATTGCATGAAAATCATATGACTTTTTCCTGAAGCGAATTGTGCTTTTTGAATATTAATTACTGTTAAGCAATTCAACTAAAACTTTTAAATTGGTCATCTTGCAGGAAAGTCATTGGATTTTGAAGAAGATTTACAATTCTTAATAATTTTCTGTTATGTTATTTTTGTGTTTTTCTTTGGGAATTATTGGTATTTTTAATACAAAATGATTACATTTCAAAGAATATGTACAATTTTTCAACAACTATAGGTTATGTTGACGTGTTTCAAGTGAAATCGGTATTTTTCACAAAAATCATTAAATTTAAATCCAATGACTTTGTTTAAAATCAATTATATTTCAAACATTTCCAAGAAGATTTATAACTTTTTAACCATTTCAGGTTATGTTGGTATTTTACACTAGAAAACTATCTTTTCAGTAAAAAAATCCGGTATTTTTAGTAAAAAATTATTAGATTTCAAAGAAGATTAAAACTTATGTTCAATCGTAGGATTTAAGCTGGTGATTTTCACCGGAAATTTCGATATAGGTTTCAAATAAGATTTACAATTTTTGAACAATTTAACGCCATGGTAACGTTTTTCACCGAAAATCGATTATCTTGAAGAAAAATAATAAAATTTCAAAGAAGATTTACTATTTTGGAACAATTTTTTGTAAAAAATTGGTATTTTTCATAAATAAAATCATAAAATTTTTCAAATTTCTATTAATCTTTGAATTTATACCAGAAATCAGTTATTTCAAATAAAAATCATTTAACTCAAAAATTAAACTTAGTGTTTTAAACAACTTTAGGTTATCTTAGTGTTTTTCGTCGGAGATTTAGCATACATTGAATAAAAATATTACATATTAATTGTGACTTTCTTTGAAAATTTTGACGCAATGCACAATTGAAAGAGTTACTCATTGGTTAATACTGCAGTGGACAGATTATATAAACTTTTATTATAATTAATAAAATAATATAAAAATTTCTGTAAAAGTAACATTTTTTCAAATTACACTGAGTAAAACTACAAAATTATGTAAAACATTGTTGATAAATAATTATTCATACATTCTTTAAAGATTTTTACGATGCAGATTTGACGAGAACCCTTATTACACTGTAAGGTAAAAAAAGATTTTTAAAAATATCAAAACAGATTTTAGCTGAAGAATTCTTGAAATAAAATTATATAGCAACTTACGTTTCATGAAAAATGTTTATTGAATTTTTTGTATGAAAAATTTCAGTTTAAGAAATTGTTTTAAACCAAATTTTGCAAAATCACAATATAGTAAGAATTTTGGTGGAAAGATATTCCGAAATCTCATTTATTTACACAATAATTTAAAAACAAAATTCAATCAAATCTAAGTTCAAATTTAGTTCAAATTTTAACGAAGTACTAATTTTTTCCACGTTATAGTATTGATATTTTTTTGAATTTTCATCGTGCAATAACAAAAATATATACTTTTTTTTGTGATACCACTGCGGATTTCAATTTTGATTTTCTCGGTATAGGATTATTTTTTAATCCCCCTAAATGAAAGAAAAAAACTACAAATTTAGTAGGGAAACCAGTAACATGGCAAAAAGCACTGAAATGGCATCACTAGGTTTACGCCAGGGGCGTCAACTTCGACCCATGGTAGCCAACTTTGTAATAACCTTCTTAAATAAACTCTAATTTTATTTTGCAATTGTAAGACTAATACTCATGATTAAATAGTAAATTTCAACGAGGACTATCAAAAGCTTAAACATTCAACACCTTATTCATAATTAAAAAAAGGTAAATATCTTGGAGGTGCTGAATACTTGTATACGATTCTGCAAGATTAGGAAGGTGGTTGGACATACCGGGCGACTGCGACTCTACTTTCGGTTTACTGAACTGTCGAATAAAGTCTAACGTAGCAAAAATGAAAATCTCTGGCACAGCGGATAAATTTTCATACAATGTGGAATAGTTTTTAATAATTACACCACGTGCATTAATGTTTACTTTTGAAAATCATTACTGTACATTCGGAAACTTTAATCTGCGATATTAAAGTTTACCGAACTGTCATGTATTATTTAACCTTTTGCACGTCAGAAATGATTACAATAATGTCAAACATTCTCCGTTTGGTCAATATATCCCAATAGTACTCAAAAGCTTGGTAAAGTTTCCTATCCAAATTTTCTCCGTGTGTTTTCTGTTTCTGTCATATATTTATATCTCTCTTCTACCATTTTCCGCCTAGGAATACAATTTGCAGTACCATATTAAAAAGTACTCCAAATATCCCGAAGAAGTTTTTTGATTACACTAATGATCCAAAGTAGAAAAATAATTCGACATAAATGGGAGAAGGAAGACATACAGTCAAAAGACCTTGCGAACTGAGTTTCCATTCCCGGCGGTAGCAACGACGTCAAGCCAAGCACGAAGCAAAACTTTCCTAACGAGGTTTACCGCTAATCATAGCCAAGAAACCATTCACCTGTAATTTGTTTATACCCCCGGTCATGCTCGCCATCAATATCTCCTTCTCAACATTTTAGCAAAAGTCTTGCTCGGATACACCATTTTCCGTGCGGCGCCAAGGCATCAACTTGGCCTAGAATTATTACCAAGTATACATAAGTTATGATATCCATCAAGGAAATCGCAATTAGGGTACCATGAATCTCAAGGTCGTGACAGGCTCACACGTTTGTAGGTCTTATCATTACTGGCAATCATAACCCATAAAAGAGGCTTCTGATTTCGCGCGGTAGACATAGGTAAGATGAAATTTATTAGCACGATATATTATGAAAATACTGATATCTATTATAATATACTAAAAATAGGTGCAACTCAGTGCCAAAACTAAAAAACACTCATATTAAAATTGGGGCTGTTGCATGCATGTTGAATAATTAATTTGTTTAATACAGTATAAGTTTCTAAAAATTTTAGTTGATTGAACAAATTTTTTTAATATTTCATTTCTGAGACAAAAAAGTATCAGAAGCCCTTTTCAAACAAATCCGTGACCTTAAAACACCACAGCCTGCAAAACGCTAAACAAGCCCCGGTTCTAGTAAAATTCGAGGCGTTTTAAACAATAAACAGGAAAATAGGTTATGTTCACTGCAATTACTAGCGGCTATATTAATACCCATATCAACCGCTCTTATTAAGGTGAATGTTACTCATGACTTGAAAAGTATAGTTCTTAATCATTAAAAAAATTCAAAATTATTTTTAAAAACTTTCCTTACGAAGTTGTATACCATTTTTAGCGATCTTTCAATTTTACTACAAAAAAATATATTTGAAAATATGCAACAAGCCCATTAACTTTTCATTATAAAGACAATGGTTTAAAAATAAGACAATATCAATAATTTATTATTTAGCATTTTCTCTGGCTCAAACATTCAAGAAATAGAAGCAAGAGCTTTTTCTTTCACTCCTGGCGAATACATTTGATTCAAATAATTTTTTCATAAATATTGTAAGTAGAATTCAAAACTTTCATTCAAACCTTAATTTTTATAATATTATATTGTGAAAGTTTCCGGTCTATTACCGCAGTATTGTTCTTAATTGTTGAGATACTTTTAGAATTTTTTCCCTAGATTCTGCCCTAGCGTCAAAGTTGGTGCAAAAAAGTCCCAAAATTTAAAAAATGTGTAAATACTTACAAATTTGTTATAAAATTATTATTCAACACATTTTAATAAATTTTAGTGATATTATTATGAATAATATTGTTTAAAAATTTTGTCATTACACCTCTATCGAAAATTCGACTTTCGATGCCTGAGGAGCGGGTCGAAAGTCGCTTTTTCTACCCTAGGGAAGAAAGTGACAGATAAATGCAAATGGCGCTGGAGAAATTCTGCCACTGGCTGTAAACTGGCGCGCGATTCAGTTTTGACCAATGGCATCATTTTTCCGGTGGGAAGCGCGGGCTTCGAGCTTCGAGATTCGAGCCTTATCTTAAAGCTAACTTCAGTCTCCACCTTCGACCGTGAACCTGCAAAATCTAGTGTGTCATCTCATTTTCGGAAGGATGGAATTTATTGAAAATTCAATCGATTTCGGCAATGATGGAAACGACGAAATATTTCCCTGTCTACCTTCGGAAAACCTGGAACTTGCCAAAACCGCTGATTTGTATTAAAGTATTTTAGAGTTTACGGATACTTTGAAATATTCTCAAAAGTTTGTGTTATGATTATTTTAATTCTTTTGAAATTGTGTTTTTTCCTTTCGGGGGACTCAGCCCCCCGAACCCCCCGCCAGGGCGCGGCCCCTGGACCCCATCTAAGCTTAACCTCAGCCTCTCATTACCACTCTAGGCATCTCAAGCCGAAATTTCGATTTGCGGTGTAATGAAAAATTGTATACGTGACTCGGATCGAGGCAATGATTTCGCTCGTGTGATATCGTTACTTTTCGACCCTAGTGACGTTATATACTATTAAATCATGTGGTGCGTTCAATCTTTATTTGAAATTCTTTGATTTTTTTGCACCAAATTGCACAAATTTGTAAAAGCTCACAAAATAGGCGTGTACATTATTTCCGCCAAAAAAACTGAATTTCGAAAGAATGTGAAATCCCTCAGCAGAAACAAGAAAGAGAAGTAAAATAAACATCTTACCATTTATTGCCAAACAAAAATTGAAAAAAAATTTTGGTCCTCCGCCCTGAAAGTTTTCAATGATATAAAAAACGTTCACACCTTTCATGCTTTTTGTTTTTTGTTTCTCTTTGGACGGTATCCTAATGAAAATGGAACTATAAATTTATCCGAATTAAAATATAAATTAGTATACTTAAATATATCATCCTTTGGTGTCCACCAAAGAATAAAAGGACTTAACGAGGTGTCTCATGGAAATAAGAGGGTTCCAAGAACAAGAGGAAACGGTAGGTACATCGGGGGCTTCTTCTCTCGTGGATGGCAGAAGGGCGTAAACAGCGTAAAAGCAAGCCCACCCCTTATCTACATATCAAAAAGGCAATCCAGGGAACTCGCTTATGTAAACGGCGTGGGAGGATGCTTGTCCTGACGATGAAAAGAATTTAGAAATCTGAGCGCTAATAAACCTGTTCTCCGTACACCCGCGACGAGGGCTGACGAGCTATTCGGGAGGCTAAATCTCTTAAGCCACGGATTAATAGTGTGCCAAGAGAATTTTAAGTTCAGATCCTGCCTAAGAGATATCTGAATAATGCAAAAATTACCTCTTTTTATTGCACAAACTTCCTTCTCGTCATTTTATTTCCATTACGTTTTACTAATAAATTTATAAACAAATACGAGCTTATTTAGTGATGCGAAAATTGTGTTAGTGTTTTAAATTAAATGATTATAAACGATTTAAATCTTAATTCTTTTAGGGCCGGAGTGAGACCAAAATTATGACGTAACTATTTCTACTTGGCTCGAAATTATCCGATTACTAAGTTTTTTCAATGTCATATAGCATCGTTCATTATAATGTCACGTCATATTTGATTGATTAATATTTTGATTTGATTGATTAATATAAAAAATCTATTTGGGGTTTAAAAATTCATAATGGGGGAAATCAATTAAGACCTGGTGTTCCAGGAAGACTTTTGACCCTCTATTACACTCGACGTTAACCCTCTCTCCACTAATACGAACATTCATCAGACCACATAGAAGCATAAGTACCTAAAGGCTCTCATTAGCATTTAATACCGACGAAACTTTGATTTCCCGTGGTCGGTTCCACTCATATTCTCTGATTAGGATTTCCAGTTGCAACGATAATTGGGCCCAGTTTCGCTTCGACCAAAATGCTCTCGAATAACAATTATTTTACTCTCGCTCGGTGCGGATTTTACGTACGCTCGTTATGCATCTAATTAACTCTGATCTATGGATGTTATAAGCTTCTAAGGTACTTATTCCAAATTGAATAATATCACAAATCTTTTCATAATAGAATAATTTATTAATACTTGAATTTTTTAATTTAGTCTTGCTAGCTTATACAATTATCCCAAAATTCATATTGAGTCCTGTGTAGTCTGTCATCTTATTTTTAAAAGCGAAAATAAAATGATGAAACACAAAGGATGCGACAGGGTAATATTTCCTGTGGGCAGAAACAAGACCAATTAACTGGACTCTGCGAAATTGGTTTTTAATTGAACGGGAGAAACCAATGGCGTTAATAACTCGGGGAAATGCCTAGCGAATCCTCAGTTAATTATGCCACGCTTTGACATAATTAAGAACGACTTTACTCTCGAGTACGGGGTTTCCATACTTTATGACCCTTTCTTTTAAGACATTCTACACTTTTTTTAAATCATATTTTAAATTGCACTATTGAACAGCTTTAAAAGTATATTTTAATTTTTTTAAAGTACGAGTAACTTTGGAAGAACTAGCCACTTGTCACTTTTCACTCAAAATTAGGTGAAAAGTTCTCACTTCTCACCGTATTTTCTCACATTTCACCAAAATTTTAATGAGAAGTGAGCAAAAATAAGGTTCAAAGATTTAATGATAAAGAAATATTAAATTTATCATAGAGAATATAAAAGATGTATAACAAAGAACGCAATCAAATACATTTTGATGCAATGAATGATTTCCGTTAGCAGAAGTTAGATATGGGACAATATAAACTTAATAAATTTAACTTTTTTGTAATATAGAATATGCCACATCCAATAAACTTTTAAATTCAAGTATTTCAGTGGCTAAAAATGTGTATAACTCGACACAACTTTTGCAGTTCTGATTTTAAAGTGTGCAATTCTAGATTGAAAAGTGTTTAGTAAAAAATTTGTTGCTTAAAAAAAAACTTTCGTGGAAAACATAACGCAAAATTAATATTTAGCCAATTACACACACACAGACTAATTTGTCTTGAGTTTGATTTCTTTGTTCCTTTTGGAACAAAGAATCGGATAGCATTTAGAGGTCGCTCATCGCTGAGTATCTTAGATATTCAATCGATAAGTATGTTTAATTGCTAATAACTTTATATTTAATAAGCATATTCAAGAACATATGCGAAGAAAATTTTGATAAAGAAGCATTAACTATATTCCACTTCCTGGGATGTCTTCCACACACATATAAATTATTTTTGGTTTAAAAAAAATCATACGTACAAACATGTAAAATTACTATTTTTGAGAAATTGGTTGGTAAATTATTATTCTTTCAGATGTTTTATAAAATTTTACAACGATTAAGAAATACATCAGATGTAATTTTTTCTGCACATTTAAAATTCACCATAAAGATGGAACTTAGAACTTTTTTCTTAAAAAAAGAAACAGGAAAGAAATCGTTTTCGCGATAGTTGTATCAATATATTTTCGACATTTTAGAATACATAAATCATATTTTAAACGTATTTTGTTCATTATTTCAATATTTCTACTGTCGGCATAGTACAGCCCCGATCGTGGAGCCAGCCGTCACCCAGTACTGGGTAAAATGCCGATTATACGCACTGGCGACCAGTACTGAGCCAGTACTGTGCTGGTGAAGAACTCTGGCGGAATACAGATATTTATGCCTAAGAAGCCTAATTTATATGGTGATATAAGTTGCCGAATAATTTTTGAAAATGTTAATACTTTACGATTAAAATTGTAAAGCTTTTTAAACCTTATTCGTTAATTAAATTAATTTTCTTCTTTTTAAAGTGGTTCATTAAAAATGGAATTGAATTATATCAGACGTATTCAGCAGTCTTTCAACTTTTTATCAACATGAGAAAAATGAACTTTTCTATTAAATAATTGACGAAAATTGTACTACAGTGAACTCTTGTTTATTCCAAGGCGCGCTTATTCCAAGTCCCTCGCGCAGGGATATTCTAAGTGTTGCGATTCCATCACCTCCCACCATTGTTCCTGTTCGGTCTTGCCCGCGTCATTGGCTGACGAATTAAAAAGAGGCCCGAAGAGCGGGAAGCCTTCGTTGGTTTGAAGTGTTCAGAACACGTTGGCTTTGTGTTCAGAATACAATTTTGGAATGTGACTTTTATGTAAGGTACTGTTTTTCTCTGGCTTCTTCTAATATAAAAATCCATCTCATGGAGATGGAATAATTTGACCCTGAAACTGAATTTAAGGAATAATATAATCAATATACTCTATATATAGTCTAAATTAGATTGAAAATAAACAAAAACGTTAATTTCAGGTTCTAAATAAAAAAGACTTTTAAATAGTGGAACAGAAAATTTCAGCAAAATGAGGCGTTATGGGAAAGTGTTTGATGCTTTAGTTAATAGCACACACGTTTAAAAGATTTTCATAATATTTCTGTCAGAAAGGTTACGTACCTAACCTGAAAACCAGCTTAGAAAGATCACGAACATGATTGCGATGTAAAATAATATTACACTATCATGAAAATATTTCAATACAATGTTTCAAATTTGGAAAAAATTATTCTTACTCAACTATATATTCCCATAACTGTACGAAAATGTAAGTATCGATTGGACACGATTTATAACGATTAAGAGTGATCAAAAGTTGAATCGGTTTAAATTGTTGCTAATTGTGTCAATCGTTCCCAATCGGATTGAATTGAGGAAATGCACTTGCCTGTAATGCGCCCTCTGCAGTTTTTATTTGTAATACACAAGAAGCGCACGTTTTTATAGGTTACAGAAATTAAATTTTTAATAATTTAACAAAAATTTCAAGTACAAAAAATGGAATGTTTGTTCAGGGGGTATACCGAATGAAGAGTTAAAAGTATGTGGGTTAAAGATAAGTAAAAATCATTTAACGATGTGACAGTGATATAGTGTGATTATCAAGTATGCCCTAGTAGTTTGATTTAGCGGGTACATTATTGTAAAACGTTTATTTACTTCTTTTTAAATTCATATTGTTGACCTTTTTTTGTTTGAAGAGTAAACAACCGCTTGGTAATAAGTATCGTAATATCAAAATTTGGTAGTGACACCTTAACCTCTAACTCAGAACAATGGATACCCAATTCAAAACGATTGCAATCATTATAGAACGTAGGATCATGACGCCAATATTTTGAAATTCTGACTAAATAAATTGCAGGTAACTCATTAAATTTTTTTTTTATTATTAGTAGAAAAACTTATCCAATCCTTTCAAATTTCTTGCAATGTAACAATTTTAAATTTATAAATAATTTTGCATTTGAAATACTTGAAAATTTCTAGTTTGAAATATTTGAATTATTCAATTTTGAATATTTCAAATTATTTGGTTTGCAATGCCTAATCTTGACATGTTTAAATTTTATAGGTTTCAAATTTTCAATTGTATAGTATTAGATTGTTCAAAAGGCTTCATGTAATTAAAAAGTTAAGAAAATTAACAATAACTGACAGAAATGGACGTTGAGATTCAACTATTTAAAAACTGTTACAGATTAAACCAGTTTCAAATTTGAACATTAAAAATTGTGTTATTTACAGGTAAAATAGTTCAAAATTGAATTGAATACATGCGGGAATCATCGCAACAACTGGTTTTCCTTCCCCAAGCACATACATCTTTTTGTATTCTAACCTTCCTGAAACATTATGATAAATGACCACATATTTCTATACTTTTGGTCAAATTTTTTATTTTATATTCCAGAAAAAAGTTTATTTTTGGTCTTTATATCCAGTTGTCATTCACATAATTTCATAAACTCTCATATAACAGTATGGAATTTCTTCGACATTTTAGCATATCAAAGAATAAGAGTTTTATTTCCAAATTTGTTAAAACTTTGAGTTTGAAATACTAAAATTAGGAAATTATGAAGTTTAAAATTAAGCAGTTTAGAAGCCTTAATTTGACAATTTTTGAAGTCTGAATGTTTACTTATTCAAATCAAATCAAAACAAGATTAAAAATGTGCATTTTTCATAATTAAATTTCACATGAAAAAAATCATGAGTGATGATGAAACAATGAAACTATTCGAAAAAATAAACGTAGGCAATTGGAAAAAAATCAGAAAGCCCGTGGGGTGTGCTATACCCCAGGTGACAAACTAGGGCTAAACTAAATTGAAGGCTTGTGAATCCATATTGTACCATTTTTTTCAGAAAAAGTGTCCAAAAGGCTTGTAATTGTTACATACATTACTGAATGTTTAAGCTCGAAATCGCTGTATTTTAAATGTTTCAAATTATTATTTAAAATGCTCAGTGTTCAGAAAACATCCACTTTGACTGGTTTAATCTGCAATTTAGTCTTGAATACTTTAAATAAAAAAAGCTTCAGCTTTAAAATCTAAACTTTTAGTTTTACAGACTGGTGTCAATTTTTTAATTTAAAATCAGGAAATAATTTCAAATGTTTTCTTCGGTTTTAGTGGCTACCTTATGAGTAATAAAAAAGTGGGGTTTACGTAAATTATTAGTGGTAGAAGTGAAGTGATACTTAAGGATTACCGAATATAATATTGCCGACAGTATTGTAAATTTACTGTTCAATTTAGAAAGAATTTTGTCCATAATTTTGAGTACTTATGTTTTAATAAACTAAATTTTACAAAGTTCAATTAAAACAAACTTTTTTATTATAAGGTGGATTTATGTGTTAATTACAGTTAGGAATTAGAAATTGAGACCCCGTTCTGATGAAAAAATCTTTTATGTCTAATAGTATTTTTTAATTGTTTTACTTTGCTTAATTAATAACTTGTTTTGTTAATTTCAATAGATTCTAAAACTTATAACCATTTATAGAATTTTCACTACAATGAACATTTCAAGAACGCATAACAAAAAATAACAATTTTGCTTCTTTCGCTAATATAAAATCAACTTTTTTATTTTTATCTTGTATCTGATTTTATTTTTTCAACATAAAATACTATTAGCACATTTTTTATCGTAACACTACTTTCATCTGGTAAGAATTATTTACAAAGTGTTTATTTACTTTCTTTCGTAATATATACTGTTTAAAATGTATATTATTCCAAAAAAGTAAATAACTGTCTTTAAATATTTCCCGCCAGACGAAAGTACTGCCATCACGTGCCGAATTCCAAGTACCCGATTGGAAACAATTGGAAATGCAATATGCTCAATCGTTGTCAATCGTGTTGGCACAATTAAGAAACACGATTGGGAACGATTGAGATATTAGTTCTATCGTTTCGTATCGATCTTAATTGATTATTTCTAGAAGGGTAAGCTCATTTTATACCAAATTTACTTTATTATACTTAAGTTTCCTTCTAAATACTTTATTTTTTATTGCTATTGTCCCTTTTTGATGATAATTATAAAAAGTCAAAAAATGGTTGGAATAAACATGAAACAATTACACTGGAAACTGGAATTTGGCACTAAGATCCCGACCCTCGAGCTGTTTGTCACGCTTGACTAAGCAGCGCCTTCGGCGTTCTCCGCATCACGCAACCGCCGAGGCATCAGTTCAATTTCCACTTTTTCGAAAACTGGGTTTCTCCCATTTAAATCCAAATGTTAATTTCAAAAGTCCGAGGGCACGGCTTAATGTTGACCGATTTGAAAAAATAGGGAAAATATTTTTCCAAAGAACAAACAATTAGGTGGGGGGGGGGGGGGGTCGATCAACAAAAATCGAAAGTCGAATTTCTAGACCACCTAGTCCGCCACATTAGGAGCTGCTCCCCTAGTTGGATCCAGTATGGAGTTTTGCTAATTTTTAATAATGCATATTTATTTTGTTTACAAAGGATCTAAAATAAATAATTACGTGATAGTTGCTATATGATGTCCTTAGCGAAACTTTTAGCAGCTTGCCACATTTATCTCGGAAGTGTAAACGTGACTTTACGCAAGTCCGTTTCCACTGGGCAATGGTTTTCGCGGTTTCTCTCTTGCCACGATATCCCTTAAGTCTTTCGTCGTTCGCTCCCTCTCCCTCTTTGTCTCTCTTTCACTCCCTCAGTACGACACCCCCACAGCAACATGGCTAATGTCTTTTCTGTGTTATGCCTCCGACGTCCCTTGGCGGAGATGGCGGAAAGGTCCTGACGCATTATCCTATTTCGCGTTGTTCTGAACGGTCCTGCGTCGAATTACGCGGACAACGGATACCAACGACTTAACTTCACTCTCTCACTCTTCCTTCTATCTAAATTCTGAATCGTAGGCAAAATTATTCACGGAAATTTCCTCCCTTGCCAATGGAATTGCTTAACAAATTTGACATATTTGACTTTTGTGACTGGCCCCCCCCCCCTAAATTAAAAATTTAATTTAATAAATATGTCCTTGTTTGGATCTTTATTTTCAGAATTAGTTATTATGGCTGAGAGTCCTCATTAAAGGATGAGCTGAAATAATTACTTATTCAAAATTAGGTATAGTAATCCTCGTTAGCTCTTTCATTAGGCAAAGAGCGTCTAGAGGATCTGGAGAAGCTTTAGGTGTCCTTCGGATGTCCTACTACGCACTTAAGATGAACGCGGTAAGGTAAGAACCCTGCAATTTGTTGGTATCAGGTGCACAGTGTATCTCAAGTTGTAAGCCCGGTTCCACTGGACTCCCAATTAACTCTATTACCACCCTGTAATATCATGCACGAGTTTCTAAAGTGAGTACGCGCGACTCGTTAAGCTCAAGGGTTTAGACTTGACTCTTTGGGGAATCAAAGGGACCCTCAAACTACCAAAATCAGTAGCCTAACTCAGTTACTGCACCTAAGATAATAATAAACTTGTGGTCAAGGATTTTAGTGTTTAGAAAATCTTACTTACAATCGCGCAGTAAGCAATTTGTAGCATAAGTTATTTGTTCCCTCAGAATAGTATGTCTACACAAAAAAATTTTCAAAAAATGGTAAAAGAAAATATATTAAGACAAGTAACGGAACCAATTAGTTGATTTCTTCTATTTAAAATGTAAATAAGTTCTTTTTTTAGTAGAAGTCATTAAATGAGTCTCAGGTTTACTGAGAAATCCATCAATTACGTTACCAATTTTGTACCATTTTTATCCCGCCCCCTCGTTTATGAGCGTAGTTTTATATCCCCCTCCTTCAAAAAGTAACGTTTAAAACTTGACAATCGAAAGATTTAACAATTTAAAACTAACTGAATTTAAATATTAATCAGCTTTTAAAATCGTCCTGCAAACTTGAAAAATGACACGTCAAAGTAAAAAGAATAGTGTTCTTTTGTAATTCTTAAAAAAGTGTATCTAGAAGTATTACTAACTTTTTTCCATTAGAAAGAAGT
>CAKNWT010182089.1:0-10389 GCA_932066315.1 Andricus coriarius
TAAGGGTGGGTTAAAAATGAAAGTTATTAGTATGGTTTTATTTCATAGGTACTCCTCTTCAATCTCTACAAAACTTGGCACGTTTCGATCAAACCCTGGAACATGAGTTCAATTTTTCGAAAATCCAAAATTTCCCCATGTTAATCAAATGGAATTTTGAAGTGCCCGGTGGCACGTGTTAATATTCGCATTTCGAAAAAGAAAAATTCGTGATTTTCTTTTTCTGGAAACGGAAACTTTTGGGGGGGGGACCACATTGTTTGGGACCTATTCTGTCACAAAAATTAAAAAGATATGTATATAGTTATTACAAGTCTTAATAATTTGATTCTAGATCAATTATTAGATTTTCATTGATATTGTCGACTTTTTCAACTTACGAATATGAGGAAAAGAATGCCAGCAAACTACGGAAAAAATATATTTAAAAATGTTTGCAGATGACGTTAGATTTGTTTACAGACTACATGCCAAACGGATAATCGAAATTGAGCTCTAACGTGGTTAAATGATTCACGGTTATTTCCGTGAATGATAGACTTTCCCACTTTCTTGTGCCAATTTGAAAACTCAATAATAATACATTTTAGTGAATTACTTGGTCTTGAAAATGTATTTCGCGCAAAATACATCAGTTAAAAGTTTTTAATTTAACTTCTTACTGTTCCTATTTTAATTTTCTAAATTTAAAATCAGGATATTATTGATATAAAATTATCTAGAAAATTTACAATCGGTTTAAACATGCAATACTTTTCACTAAAATTAAGGTATTTTGTTTACCTATTTATTTTCATAGTTCATCTTGCACGATCTTTCCTCTGTACGATCTGTAAAATAGAAAGGAGGAACAAAGTTCTCCAACAATCTTTTCAAAGAGGAAGTTTTCTTTTTACATTTAAGTTTGAATCGTTTATATTTTGCATATAAATGTAATTTTCTTCTTTAAAAAATGTGTGAATACATATTTTGAAAATAATTGATTGAAAAAGTTAAAATTAGTTTTTTTGAGAGGAAAATGTTTACGCAAATCCTAAACGCTTCATTCTTAAATACAGTTCACTGAATTTGTAAAGACGTCAAGATCTCAAAAACGTACATTCTAAAATTTTTCCACGTGCATAATTGCACAAGAACTGGACAGACTTGTCACTTGAATAAGTAAAAAGTGCGTTTTGAAAAGTTAATCTTTTAAATACTTATCTGGCTCATAAATTATTCTCACTTTTTTAAACCTTTTTTACAATTACTTTATAACGGATCTAAATATTTTTTTATTCTACATATTTTTTTCTTTAAATTCTAAATGGTAATTTTCTGAAATGGCGATGGAATTTTGAGTAACAAAGTGTTTGAAAGGATGAGTGGACATTAAGATTCTCAGACGGCGATCCGTTATTTGGTAGAAACGATTTGTAATGACATTAATAGCTAAATAATTTACCTTGGGCGATTTCTTGGCCGGCAACACGTTTTTTGCGAATCGTCCGATCACGTTGCCAGGAGGATCATAGTTGCAAACGATGTACACGTGTCCCTTTGCGCTGGTCGCCATTCCAACGCCCACCTTTTCTGTTTCCTTCCAGACTAACTGAGTAAAGTGTCCTACTGCACTTGGATTCCTTGGTTTCGCCTCGCCAAATTTGTACAAAGAAATTTCCTCATACCTAAGTAGAACCAAGGTCATTATATTTCTTTGGATATTTTTAAACCCGATGTAATTTTATAATGAAGAGAAAACTATTCGTCTTCTCCTTCAAATGTATTTGCGTAGTCCAAATTTATACCTGTCAAATTTCGAGTTTCGAATTTTAGTGATCAATGCCTTACCTCCCCCCCCCCCCTAACAATTTATTCGTTTTCTGAAAAAAGAAATTCCGTCTGTTTTTGTTATCAGTTAATATTAACCCATATTAATCCATGGGAGAAATATATTTTATTTAACGATATTTGTCAAATATTTAAATAATTTTTATTTGTTTAAACAATTTTTTCTCTTGCAAATCTCGCAAATTTAATACTTTCTGGAGATAATAACGAAGTTAAGGAATGCGATGTTAATATTGATAGGAATTATTTTTTTTTGTGAAAATAATGTTTATTTGTTTGGACAATTTTTTCCCCCTGTAAATCTGGAAAAGTTTATATTTTTTGGAAATAATGATGCAGTCAATTAATGTTAACAGTAATATTTTTTGTGGAACACAGTTTGCAATTATTTAAACAATTACCACACTGGAAGCACCAGTTCCCGTTAGATCACTGAAGTTAAGCAGTGTTGGGCGCGGTTAGTACTTGGATGGGTGACCGTCTGATACTACTGCGTTGCTGTTGGCGGTCGTGGGTGTGGTGAGCCCATTTACTACAAATCCACCTCAAAAACACTACCCGAATCGGGCAGTGTCACGCTTACCCCTAGAGGCTCGCCGAAAGGGAAATAGCTTAATGATATACATATACAATAATCATTTACCATCGCCTTTTCGTAGGAAACGTGGAGAAAATTGTCATTTTTTCGAAACTCTTACACTATGTCACTTATTATTCAGTATTTTTATATCTCGGAAGTTATACCCTAAATTTTTTCGTTCAATGAACAATTTTTTCACTTATGTGATCGATTTTGTTTAGATAAGAAAATACTGATTAATAAGCGAAATAGTGTGAGAGATTCGAAAAAACTAGAATTTTCTTGATCATTCATGAGGTTCGTGATGCAAAACTAATAATAGGTGGCAGCACCGAGCCGAGTAGAAGACCCACTGTCGAAGAGAGACGAAATTCAGTATGGCGCTTGATATGCGTTTGCTTATAATTTATAATTAAATATATGAGGGCACATGACCTTTAAATATATGTTTAGTGCTCATAGATGAAGGTAAATTATACTTAAAGTAGAAATTATACCTACAATGGGATATATGGTGAACTATGGTTAACCTAACCTCACTTCGAAAGATACAGCCAAAAAGGATTTATGAACCTTTTATGAATGCTACATGATAAATATTGATAAAAAAGATTCAATATGTATTTTGTCATGTTTACCAGGTATAAATGGCACTGTATACTTGTTCACAAAATTTCTCTTATTGAAATTCGTATCTCATTGACAGAGGGTCTAGTACGCGGCTCGGTGCTGCCACCTACGATTAGTTTTGCCCAATGAACCTCATTAACTGCGTCATGAATTCCAGAAAATAATAACTTTATTACTCTTAATATTGATTAATTATGTCATTAATCCCAAAAATACTAACTTTTCACGATTTGGTGCGAAAAATTATAAAATTACATTGTTTAAACAATTGAAAAATATGTTAAACAAGAAATATTATTTTTGACAGTCATTATCTCATTTGTGCCGAATAATAATAACTCTTGCAGAAAATTATCGGGGCAGACGTCCAGTTAGGGAATTAATAGATCGTCTAATCTAGACGATATTTTCGGGCCCTAATTGGATGCTCGCTAGCCTGTTATGCCTGAACACTTTTTATAAGTATCTAATTCAAATATTTTTTCGCACATTTCCAAAAAAGCCAGGGTGTTTAAAAGTACCAAAAATGAAAAATGAACATCAAAATAATAAATTCGTTTCCTCATAATCTAGTCAGTCCTTTCGGGCCCTAATCGGGTGCTGGCTAGCCCGTCAGGATCAATAAAATTTCTAAAGGTCACATTGAAATATTTCGTTGCACATTTCCAAAAAGAGCGAGAATGTTTAAAAGTATCGAAGCTACGGATAGAAGAAAAGAAACTCTAAACAAAAATGTTCTCATCAACTAGTCAGTCTTCTCGAGCCGTAATAGGGTGCTGGCTAGCCTATCAGGGCAAAATAATTTACCAATTATTTATATTAAATATATATTCATCAGATCGACTGACTAGCGCTAGATCAGCTCATCCAGCTCAGAACTAGATTAGTTTGTCCAGACTAGCGTTTGACCATACTAAATCTTTTTACTTCAACTCAGCGCCATAATAGACCATCTTGATAGCTCCACGTTAGCGGTCAGGACGGTCTGTCCTGGCCCCAAATAGTTCTCCGGTAATTTTCTACACGGGCTTTTCATAATCCAATAGAAAAAATATAATTTTAAAATAAAATAATTTTTTAAACAATATAAAATTAGTTAAAACCCACTTCGAAACATGTCACTTATCAAATAAAAATAATTGATATTGAAAAAATATTTAAAATACCGTCTTTAGCATGAATTTGACATAAAACTGCTACTTTGCATTATTTGGAGCATCAGCCGGGCACAATACAAAGGGCTTGGGCGATAAAAATAAAAATGTATTGGGTGGGAATTATTCCTTTAAGATTCCTGAAGAAGCGACTGTTATTAACCCCTCGATAAAATGTAATTTTTTCCATTTTTTTTGAAAACCGAGCTTTTCATATTTAAAATACCTTGTTAATTTCTAAAGCCCGGGGCTAAGGGTCAATTTTTACCGATTTAAACAAAGGGGATTTTTTTTCTAGAAAACAAACAAATTGGCGTGGTTCGATATTCAAGAACTGTAAGTCAAATTTTTGAAACACCCTCATGTTATATCCAAGAAATTCAACGATTTCACTTTGGACAATCTTCCCTATAGGTACCTCTTATTGTCAGTGCAAAAAATTGTATGTAAAATAAATATCAAAGTAGAAAAAAAGAGATTGACATTTTTGAAAAATTGCTTTAAAAAAAATAATAATAGGTCAATTTTTATTTAAATTTAAATAAATAATAAGTAAATTTTTATTTTCATTCAGAATAATATTTTAAGAATATAACTGACCAAGCCTTAACTGAGTCTATTGGCTTCATTACCCATTCCGGATCTGAATTGTACGCCTGAAAAATATTTTCTCCGTACGGACTATTGTCTCTGTGTTCCATGGCGTTTCTCTTTGCTAAATTTTCTGCCCATTCTTGTGCAAATTGATTCAACTTAAAGATGGAAAAGAGATTAGAATAACTAATTACTTCTTGAATATAATAAATAAAGATCTGTATGAAAACCTAATCCTATGAATTATATACATTTTATTATTAAACGTATTCCAATTCAAATTTTTTCAGTTAACTTAGATAATGAAAGGCGATCAATTATTTACTTCTGCATCCTCTACCAATGGAGGGGAATCGTGACTGACTCGATAATCGTTGTGGTGTTTTATACACTCTTGAATAAACTCTGCAGTTATTTTTCTAAAGAAGGCAAATTTCGATTTAGTTTTAGGAATAATCACCTTCGCAGACAAATATGTTCAGTACTTACTGAGGCATTTTGAAAATTTAAACTTTTAATACTTCCTTTACAAATACTATTTTTTGGTTGGTTTCTACAATTTGAGTGTTTCGAAAAATGTAATTTAGAGGTTATTTGCCAAAAATATGGTCACTTTTGACCTAGGTTCAATGAAAGAATAAAAAACTTGACTGTAGAATTCACATGTTCTTTTTCGATTGATAGAACCCAGGAAACAAACATGCATTCATTTGCTTTGAATGGGTTTCGAAGTAGTTTGAATAACGCATCTATCACTGGAATTCCAGATTGCCCCCGATTGGTTTCTAACAGAATTTTACTCGTTATTATTTTTTTGACAGACTTATAAGCCGCGAAAGCCTTTACGTCCTATAGAACTAAAATAATCAAAGGAATCTAGTAGCCATGCGTATGATTCCTCTTAATCTCTCAATAATTAATCAATTTCAAAAATCATGTGAAATATGGCAGCCTTACTTTAGGAAAGTCGGTCTCATTCAAAAATAGGTAAAGACCAATTCAGTTTTAAAAATCGCAATCTGCAAATGACAGATACGCAATTCACGGAGTCGCCTTTTCAATGGGTTCTTTTTCCCTGGGTAGATACAAAGAATAGACTCAGAAAGAAATAATAATGCATTTTTTTTTCAAAATGCGAGAAAGAAAAAATAGAAAGAAATCAGCAATAAAGAAGATAAAAAGAAATTTTAAAATTAATTTCAATTTTGACCAAAACTTGCTCTTTATCAGGGAAAAAATTACTAATGGAACAAAATTTTGCTGAAAACACTACGAATCCTTCATTTTTACGTTTAATTGGTTGTAAGTTTCAAAAATATATAACGGAAATAAGCAGGAATATTTTCAAAATAAAAAACAAATTAAATAATACTTTTTTCTAATTTACTTCCAGGTGCGCAGAGGGTTGCACAGACTGCAGGATGCTCTGGCCCTAGTGGAAAAGAACACCCTGGGTTTGCAAACAAATTCTGCGTCAGTGGCAGAGGAAGTGGATGAAATTTATAGAAGACTTAGCAAGGCTCTTAAAGATCGAACTGAATATTTACGTAACGAAATCGATCGGTATTTAGGCACAGAACTCAGAGGCCTCATACAACTCAAAGAAAACCTCGAGCTTGAAATTGCCAACATCCAAAGCAACTGCGACCTCGCCGAAGCTCATATCAATGAAAATGTTCCCTGGGATGATGCAGAACTTCTCGACACCAAAGAACTCTTTTTAAGAACGGTGGAATTCATTAGGTAGTTTTTTTGTAACCAATTTATATAATACCATTATTAATACCAATTAAATTATCTATAAAGAAACCAAATCAAATTAAATAAACTCAAGAAAAGACTGAAATTTACAAAGAAAGAATAAATTTTATGCTTCGATTAGAGCTGAACTCTAAGAAAGATTTTCTTCACTAATTTGCAAATCTAAAAATCTATTTGTCAAAATAAAACTTATTAATGAAAAGAAGCGAAAAATATGGATTCCATTTTCAAAATCAGAAGTGATTTATTCTTTGTCCTCGACACTTACATATATTACAAAGTTTTCAACAGACCGGATGCATTTCAAATTAAGCATATCTTCAAGTTGTAGTACCTCTTGGGAACGAAATATGTTTTTTTATTGGAAATTAGGCAAGACGTATTTTTTCGATTCGAGAAAAGTAATATTTTCTTTAAACATCAATAACTTTAAACCTAATGAAGACGTGTGTGCCCATTATATTTGGTATAAAGAAGACATCTGGTAATTTTCATGCGGGCCAAGTCATTTTTTCGCAAACAACGAAAGACACGGAACAATTTTTTTAACGAAATTCTCTAATTTAAAAAAGTTGTATAAAAATAACCTATCATCCTTTCATTACATCTTGCATCGTTCACAAAAATGTTTGAAAGTTCGATTTTTTAAAAGAGAAAATGCTCCTGGAAAAATATTACATTAATATTTTTTAAAAAATGTGTTGAAAAAAACAACAATTTTTACATTCTAGATTCAATAGGCGCCTACTCATAACTCTTTAGCATTTTTTTCCAATCGGAGAAGTACGCATTACATAGATTCCTAAAAAGAACATATTTTGTCGCCAAGAGAAATCTGCCTGATTTGAAATGGATTTGTGGCACATGAGCAGTATTAGAATTTTTAATTTAAATGAGCGAAAATCAGTACAATTTTTCCTAATTTTAATGTGATAGTTTTTTAAACATGTAATTATAATATTTTGAATATCAAATATTTAGAATTAAAGTAGTTTACCTTGACTGGCTTCAAATTAAAAAAAGTTCAATTTTAAATGATTATCGCATTCATTTTTTAATAATGAATATATTGAAATTGTTTAGCTTGCTAAGTTCAATTCTAGTTACTAAATTCTTGTACACTTATCAGTTTTTAAATTCCTGAATTTCGATCTCTTTCAGATTCAATATTTTCGTAATTAAACATTTTCGATTAGATGTTTTGTAATTTATAAGTTTTTAAAACTTTCATCTTTAAATTGTTTGTAGCTATTTAATTCCAAATTTTAAACATTAAAATACTTTCATTAAAAAAACATAGAAGATATCAATCTGAAATTGATTAAAATTGAATGAAATTCTTCAATTCTAAACCCTTTCATCTCTTTGCAAGTGAAATAATGAGTTTTTACTTAGATTTGTTTGAGTAGTTACAGTTTCAAATGATTAAATTTGTATTTCTTGATTTAAATGAAAATGTGTCTCCATTTTAATCACTTCAAATTTTTTCAGAAACTTTGAATATGAAGCAGGCGACTATGGTCGACGTGTTCGTTTCGTAATGGCACACGACCCGAACCAGCTGGTGCTCCATGTAGCAGGTTATGGGGAACTAAACATCAAGCCGGAAGCCGGCACCGGGGGTCTTTTAGGAAGCAGTTCCGCAACTCTTGCACCACCCGGTGGTTCTCCAGGGTTAATGAGAAGCAAAAGCGATCATCGTCTTGCCTCCCAGTATCGCCAACCGGATGACGATCGGATATCCAGAAATCGATACGCCCCGGACCACGAGTAATTTTTCTTACTATCCTAGTTACTCCTAATTATTTTGCCATTATTTATTTTGAACTCCTTTATTATTCACTTCGTAAATCCAACTTGGAAAGCCTAGGATCTTACTTCAAGGTTTAGTAAAGTGCTGAAACAAGAAAGATCAGCGACTCGAAAATTTTGATATTGCAAGCAATAAGGATAAATGGGTTATGGACGAGGCTTTTTCTAAATTCCAGGCAATTCAATAAAAGAAGCACGTAGAAAAGAGTGTTCTCGGCCTTTTCCGATCGAAGCAGCGAATTATTTTGGCAAGCTGCCAAAGACCTGACGAGAGGGAATAAGTTTTTCAGAATGACCCACATATCTATTCCGAAATAAGTTATAAATACTAAATGATTCTTTTAAACATTTCCACTCTTCCCCCGCTATTTTATGTGCGGTAAGCACTTACTCGGGTATAAAGTGAGAAAATTTAATTACAGACCGTGTAAGATAATACTCGTCAGCACGTTGCCAAGTCGCTTAATGAACCCGCTCGAAATGCAAATTGTTGAAACAGTTGCGTACTGAGCGCAAGCGTAAATGAAAGAAAAGAAATTGGCCATAAATTATTTCTTTCGACGCTACAATCCACCCTGTATTCGAGCTCTGCCTTTTTTCTTTTTAACGACCTCAATTTCTGACTTTTTATGGCTCCTTTTTCCATTTATATTGCGACGAATCTTGTTCGAATGGCATTCTTGTTTTCCTTAACAACTTTATCGCTTGGATAATAAGAGAGGAATTCGTTTGTCTAATTAGTAGATTGTGGCGGTGAATTGTCTCTGAGATGAAGAATCGGCTGTTAGAAACTTTAGCGAGAAATTAAAGTAGAATTCAAAAGGGATGGTTTTAGGTAGTTAAATCAGAATATACTAGTCAGGATTAGGAAATTCAAAGGTTTGAATTAAATTTAGGTACGAGGCACCGGACTATGAGGCACCGAGGAATAAATCGCGGTATAGGAGTCGATTTATGAGGCATAGAGATGGTGAAGACTCGGATGGCGACACCAGGGCGACCGTGAGGTTCTCCGGGACTCAAGATCCAGCAAATCCCAGAGAAAAAGTCCTCGACACGGAAGATGCTGCGAGAGGTCCTCTCTCTGGGATTTTTCGACTCACGGATTCCCCTCGTGTAATGAAGAAGCTTCTAGAGTGCGAAAGAGCAGGAAAAAAGAAAAAGGAAGAGCCCATCCAACCGCAACCTGCCCCACAACCGAAGCCCCAGGTGAGCAAAAGCTTCCTTTATTATTAAAGTAGACCATTAAAACAAATAATTAATCTTGATTAAGAAAACAGGTCATATTTTATTTTAAAACTTCATTCAGGGAACGTCCATTAATTAAGTAAGAAAGATATTTGTAATTTTAGTCCCTCTCCCGCCTTATTGTAATGATTTTAAGTTTTCTACTTCTTACTCAATATATAAATTATTTGAACTGTAAACGAGATTTCGAAGAATTTTTAAGATTTCCAGCGATTTCAAAAGCTTTCAGAAGATTTCAGGGAATTACAAATTTGTTGGGGGTATTTTGAACGATTCTAACGGATTACGAGAGGTTTTATAGATTTCAAGAGTGTAAAAAAATTACCTTATACAATTTCAGAAAGAATCTCAATTTTTCAAGGGATTTACAAGATTTTAAGGGACTTTAAGGAGTTCATTCAAATTTGAAAAGATTTTACAATTTTTCAAGGGATACCGAAGGATTTTCATGAATTTTTAGAGGATTTGAGAAGTTTTAAGGAATTAAAAACGATTTTCGCAGATTACAAACGATTTTAAGGGATTTCGATGGATTTTAAAAGATTTTAAGGTATTTCAAAATATTTTAAGGGATATTAAGAGATTTAGAGATATTTAAAAATAAGTTACTGGATTTTAAAGAAATTTAAATGGATCTCAAGAGATACCGAAGTATTTTACCGAATATTGAAGGATGTCAGGGAATTTTAATGGAATTTAGAAGATTTGATTGATTTCATAAGATTTCAAAGGGATTTAAAGAATCTTAACGGACTTTTTTAAAGAGATTTTAAAATATGC
>CAKNWT010182163.1:0-10809 GCA_932066315.1 Andricus coriarius
CCTAAAAAAGCTACCGGTGTTTTATAATAAATTAATAATAATTTACAGGATGAGACATTTTAACTTAAAAGTTCGAAAAATCATCAGGATATGGAACCTTTGCGAAGGATACATTGTGAAGTAGGTTTTTTCAGCAATTCTTATTTGAGAAACAAGGCTTAAACTCTTACAGCATTGTTGGACTCAATTATATACGTCTACAAATGAAGGCATATCGAGAATAGACATAAGGAGATCAAAGTCATGTATATTGGCTTCACCCTCGGCTTCACCAAAAACTTCATTCGGCTGAGATTCATAAAGGTCTTCCCTCATGTTTGAAGTTGGGTTTCAAAAAAGCAATGACTTTCAACATAAATGGTCAATTGTTTCATGCAAATTATATAGAAATTCATTTCTTTTTCGAAGCCTAACCTCAAAACAGTTGGAAGGCATATATGAATCTCACAAGGGGGGTTAGGTTGGTGTCGGCGCCGATTTTTTTGTTACTTTGCAGGTGAAAAGAGGTTCCCAGACTATGGAAAAAATAATAAAAAATTTGGGCAAATGTTCACATTTAGTGTTTGAAATCACCCCTTCTACATTTTTGAGTCTTTTAGTGTGTTAAGAGGTAACATTGTTTTTTGTTTATTGTTTTTACACAAAATTGTTCTAATTGATGCTATATTACAATATTAGCGTGAGTTGTAAAAACACTTACCCTCTAGAGTATCATCATTTAGAAAATCTACCCCTAGAATGCTGCGCTATATGACATATATGTAGTTTAAGATTTTGGACTTTGTTGCTGCGAACATTTTGTTTTGATATTAAATTTTATTAAGAATCATCAGTGATATTCTAAATAACCCCTAAATTACGTTTCATCCACCCCTATAATATTATCAATGAATAAGAAACATATCTATTAATATAACATTTCCGTAAGTAAAGGTTTAAAATATTTGGTTTGGACAATCAATAATAATATAACTGATTTTTTGTTAACGATGGCACTTGCTCTTATATTAATAAACCCTTGTCATGTAAAAACTACCCCTAAAAAACTTTTTATGTTTTGTTTAGCAGGCAATTTTATTGATGATACATGTAACAGAACTGTTTAAAGAATTTTTATCAAGGTTCAGGCATGTACATATTTCCGTTGAAAAATTGCGCACACATACACTTACCCTGCACATATCGTTTTAACGTAACAAGGGTTTATTAATATAAGAACAAGTGACATGGTTAACGAAAAATTAGTTATATTATTATTGATTGTCCAAACCAAATATTTTAATCCTTTTTTCACAGAAATGTTATATTAATAAATATATTTCTTATTCATTGATAATATTATAGGGGTGGATGACACGTAATTTAGGGGTTATTTAGAATAACGCTGATGATTCTTAATAGAATTTAATATCAAAACAAGATGTTTACAGCAACAAAGTCCAAAATCTTAAACTACATATATGTCATATGGAGAAGCATTCTAGGGGTAGATTTTCTAAATGATGATACTCTAGAGGGTAAGTGTTTTTACAACTCACGCTAATATTTTAATACAGCATCAATCAGAACAAGTTTGTGTAAAAACAATAAACAAAAAACAATGTTACCTCTTAAAACACTAAAAGACTCAAAAATGTAGAAGAGGAGATTTCAAACCCTAAATGTGAACGTTTGCCCAAAATTTTTATTATTTTTTTCATAGTTTGGGATCCTCTTTTCACCAGCAAAGTAACAAAAAATCGGCACCGGACACCAACCTAACCCCCCTTGTATACCTATTATAATGGCCACCGCTCAGGTTAACATGTTAATATTTTTACATGTGCAAAACTAGAGGCATACACGGGAAGAATTATCACAATTATTATACGAAACAAGTTTGCTCATTTTTGGTTACACTAGTTGGGTCTCCTTATGGCTATTCTCCATGAATAAGGGGTAGAAATTTTACTCAGTATGGAAATTGTTTATTTTGTTCTAAATTTTATTGACTTTAAAGCATAGATGTTTGACAAATGAATCAATTTGAACTGTGCGATAATTGTCATTTTCTTACGAGGGGTTAACCACTGTTGTAATCTGGTGTACACTTTGCTATGTAATCCCATGTAATCTTATGTAATCCCTTGTAATTTTTTGTAATCTCATGCAATCTGTTCACTCCATTGTAATCCCTGTAATCTTGTGTAATCCCATGTAATCTCGTGTAATCCCATCCCATGTAATTTTGTGTAATCTCTTGTAATATTTTGGTATATTAATAAATAAATTTTGTTGACTTTGTAAATCCCTATTAAATACGAGATTAAGCATTTTTTGGGACTACCAAATTTAAAAAAATGTCCCTTACCAAAAACGAACGAAAATAAAAGTACTTAGAACAAAAATATAAATTATATAAATTACATAAATATTGTAATTATAATTATTTGTTGTAAGTCTTACATTTTTTTATTACCAAAACAGTCTCTTATATCATTAGTGGTTTTTAAATCCCTGTTTTTCAGTTGCGTTTTTCTCTTTTACTCTCACTTAGTCTGGTATAATCTCTGGTAATCGTGTGAAATTCCATATAATCCCGAGTAATCCCTGTAATCTTGCGCAATATGATGTAATCCTATGTAATATTGTGTAATCCTATATGCAATTTCATTTAATCTTGTGTAATCTTATGTAATCCCCTGTAATCTCATGAAATCAATTGTAATCTTATGTAATTATGTAATTATGTAATATTGTAATCTAGTGTACGTGGAATCTAGTGTACTCGTTTTCTTATTTCCACGCTGTAGAACATTTAAATCGAGATTTAAATCTGACAACGTTGCGCTGGCTAAAACCGAGCTTTTATTCTGAAAATTATTTGAATCCGAAATGGTTAATTCAACGTACTCAGAAGTAGAATCTAGAAATAAGATTATTGTAACGAAAAAAGAGCATTCCAAACAATATTATGGTGCTATTATCTTATTGTTTTAAAAAAGTCATTGAAAACCCTCTATTCCGACACAACTTTTTTTTTAAATATATGTTTCGAAAAGAGATTACTTTTGATATGCCACATGCTTATTTTCTTGGCTTATTACGTAATAAAAGTGTTTTAAGCACCTGAGTCGCCACGCCGGGAGTGTTCTGAAATCGTAGAAATTCAATGGATGTAACAACTGATCAAACAACATGGTCAGCAGGTCATCAAACAAATATCCAACTGCTATCGCGTTCGCTGCCATTGTGTTCAAGGTTTGACTGAAATTTCAATAAAGTATGTATTGACTGACAAGAAAATTCTTTCAACTTTTTCAAAGAATATCTAATCAACTAATATAAGTTGGAATCGATGGTTCACGCTTTCGGAGTTTAAGCAAAAGAAGGAGGACTCAGATCTTTTCCTTTGGATGAGGGGTCATATGTATTCTTACCATCAGTAGTGGTCATTTTTCCAACTTAAAATTCTTTTGCATCCAGGCGCGGGTTTCGTTTCTATGACCACAAAAAATTATGTTTTCCAAATTGTTTCCATATCGGTTAATACTTACCCCTAGGACCCCTATAAGAAGTTTCCGATAGGATTAACATCGAGAAAAATGTAAGAAAATGAAATATTGCATAGTTTCTGCAAATAAAATGTTAAATTTTTAGAGGCTTTTCTTGAAAACTGGAAAATACCATTTTTCGTCATCTTGTATGGGTCCAGCATTTTATTTTTTCAAATTCTTCTTAACATTTTGTTTAAAAGAAAAAGACTGCTACGAGCCAAATGGTCATCATTTTGGATTTTTTTAAAGGCCGCGTTTAATTTCACCGAATTTCGGGCCGTAGCCGTAGAACAAATATTTTCGGTGAACCCAAAAAAGGTGAAAAATGCGGGTAGATTCACCACCATCGTTTTTGAAACAACGAAGACGACACTTTTTCTCATGACGATAAAGATAGTTTATACTATATTTTATTTAAGATGGATTTGAAATCTACTTTCTTTTGAATAATAAAGCAATAATAAATAATAATAATTAAGCAATGAAATTAAAGCATGAAAAAGATTACTTACGAATATTTTAAAAGTTCTTTTAATTGAGACTAAATAATTGTTACCTTAATTTCTTGAAAGAAATCTTTTTATTTAAATTTTGGTATAAAGAATCTTTTGAATATTAGCAATTTTAGAAATGTATAATTTTTTCATTGCTTATTTTCCTATTTGGAAAATTGTAATAATAATAAAATAAAATTGTAATAATAATAAAATTTGTAATAATCTGAGTAGATTGGTTCAGAAGCATACACAAATTAGTTTATATGTTTTGTAGATTTGAACATTTATTTTGAGTTCGCTAAAGTAGTTTTTATGTTGAAAATCGCAATTTAGCAGTTTTTTCCATATATTCTACACTTTTTGATTCTTTATTGTGGCTATTAATACCCGTGTAGAAAATTAGCAGGCGCTAGGATAGACAGTCCTGAACGCAATAGTGTGTCGCTGTGAAGACGGTATTTTATGGCGCTGAGTAGAAGTGAAACGTTTTTGTATGGTCAAACGTGTGTTGCAAAAAGATATTTGGATTCAACACGAAGAACATTTTTTGATCCTGATAGGCTGGGCTAGCGGCTAGCTAGCACCCGATTAGGTCCCCAACAGACTGTCTAGAATTTCACAAGACGATGCGGAAAAACATTATTTGTTGGCGTGACTTACTCGGTGAGGAAGGGAGTAATGTGGGGAAGGGGTTGTAGATTTTTAGATTGATCTAGAATTCCCGTGTTATTTATTTAAATAATACGTTTGTTCCGCAACACTGCTCTGACTCAGGTTGCTGATCAATCTCTCGAGCGATGACCCCAAGTGAAGAGCCTCACAAAGTTATCATGTGAGGCTCCCCGCTCGCGCCCATTAGTATCCAAGGTCTTTTGTTTCAGGCGCCATTCACTTCACTGACACTCTTTTTATAAACTATTTGTCGCCACACTTTTCTGTCCTCGTGGATCTCTAGCTTCCTTCACGTCCATGCATTTTCTCATGCAATCTCTTGTGTTTCCATGGCTTCTTATGTATCTACGAATTAGGGTCTCATTTACAAATTCTTACCATTCTTTCCGCGGTCTACCTCTTATTGTTTTTAATGTTCATTTTTCATTTTTGGTACTTTTAAACACCCTGGATTTTTTTGGAAATGTCCAAAAAAATATTTGAGCTAGACATTTGAAAAAATTTTTGTTCATGACAGGCTGGCCAGCACCCGATTACGGCCCGAAAAGACCGAATAGATGATGAGGATATAAATACATTTTTTAAATGGTTATTTCTCGCCTTTCGTACTTTTAGACACTCTGGATATATTTGGAAATGCGCAAGTCTGCCCTAATAATTTTCTACACAGGATATACTAATTCTTAGCAACAGTGATATCTTACTTTGCATTTAGAATAAAACAAAAATTAATCAGGTTTTGAAGCTCTTATAACTCTGACTTAGTGATAGATTTCATATTTAAGAGTCTAATTGAGAACTCTTATAATTTATTTTTAAATATAAACATTTCAGGGAATACTTTTTACTGAATTGGCAATAATTTTACTATTACATTTAATATTTTAAACAACTTGTACATTATATTTACCATGTCAATATTTTTAAACTCGAAAAATGGGTAAAATCTTTAAAAAGTAAAGCAAATTCCATGCTTGTATTCAATTTTTTATTTGAAAAACTAATTTTTAGTTTATTAATTGTTTTCCGGGAATTTTTTTCGATCCAAAGTAAGTGAAAAATCGAGGGTATTTTTTTTTTTTAATTAATTTAACTAGTATTTACATATATCGGTTTATTACCTGTGGTTGGGCGAAAATCATTTTTGTATACTATTTGGACGGCAACGTTCCAAAAGGTCATAAATTCCATTTTGAGAATTTTTAGGAAAGGCAAAAGAGTTTCTCAAGAATCGAATTTTGAATTTAGGAAAAAAAATCTTACTTTCGAGGTACATTAGTGCTGAATTGAAGCGCGAGCTAAATCGTAAAAAGTTTGAATCGAATATGTTAAGATTTTTTTCTCCCAAGGCGCATATTTTTTTAACTTTGGACGTTGATCAAACATCGAATTTTCAATTTAGGAACTTTTATTCGTTCGAGGCACATATTTCGTCAATCCTGCAAAATCTGGGTCTCAAATGAAAATAAAAACACATTTCAGTCACTTTACTTTTTCAAGACTTGAACCATTAAAAATTGTTCTTTTTGAAAATTGACATTGTAAATGTTGTGTAAACTACAGTTATGAAGCATGAACTTCAGAATAGTTTAAAATCATGACTTAAAGTCTTAAAGGCTAACCGAGGGGCTGCAAAATTTTGTTCCCAAATTCTTTGGCACACGTTCACATGAAAGCTGTACAAGAATCCAGAAAATATGTATTAGCTCAAAGAGGGTGCAAGATGTTACTGTTTAGGTGCATAATTTTTCATTTAAACGAATCGTCGCTGACGAATTAGGAAATGAGAACCATATGAAACAAATTTAGCTTTTTCTGAACGGGCTTGTATTTACAGTTTATGGTCAGCACACATGGTCAAGTTAGCACACGTGAAGTTTACAAGACTGTAACTGTGTGTGACTTTCAACGTTTCACGTACGAAAATAAACAGGATCCCATGGTCACTGTTAGTATACGAGCATGTTTCTAGAGTGTAATCTACGTGTAGTATATTATTCATATAAAGCTGCCATAAAGATAAAATTAAATTATCATTTTATAATTTCAAACATTTCCATCGAATCATCGTCATAATCAAATATCTCCTACACAATTAAATATTTAGAGACTCTTCTTTTTTTTATCAGTTATAAACTGCATACTTCAAAGAAAGAAATAGGGATCTTAATCTATCTTTTGATGGCGCTGGTGTCTCTGAAAAATGCGGGGAAAGTGGCAAAAGAGAGGTGAGCGAGACTCGAAACAATGCATTAGAAACAATGCAAAATCTAAAATAATCTTATGAGTTCTACATGTTGTGAACAATTTTTATACCATAGATGAATCTGTTCTAATACACCGATCTGTCACCGATCTATAGTACACGAAATCTGTCCCGAATTTCGCATGAGGCTATTGTCATTTTTGAAAGCTAAAAACCCATACCCAAAAAGCACGTATTTCGTGCTTTCTTCGTACTGAACTGACATTGTTATGCTAAAATCGCACGAATTCGCGCATGTGTTGCGATTTAAGTATGAAACGATTCGGTGCGAAATTTGGAACAGATTTTTCTCAGTGTATTCTCAGTGTATATCAAATACGGAATTGAAAATATTTAGAGGAGAAGGGTCCATAAGAACTGTTTTTAGCACCAAAATCTGAAAATAATTTTGTTTTTATTAAATTCAAAACTCAAAAAGGTTTGAAAGAGTTGTCTTTCAATTGATCAATCTAAACAAGAAAATTGAGAGAAGAACCATTTAAATTACATATTTCTAGGAGATGAAAAATGAAAACCCTCGTATAGTTTTCATTTTTTATCTTCTCGAATGAATTGAGGGTGAATTGGTTTAAATCTTTTTGAATTTTTAATTCCACAGATCAGAGCATGCAACAAATGCACAATTCGAAACTAGATTTCCAAACTTCTTTTCGGTTCATTAGAGACAAATACATAACAAAGGAACAAAGAGGGAGAAGAAGAAAAAAATTACTTTTACCTTATTCTTTCTCATAATATCATAATCAGATTAGTTTGGAATCAACCACAAAAAAATTATTTTTGGAGACCAAAAACAGCCCTTACTAATCCTTCTCCTTTTCATATATCGTATTCGTTACATGTGATGTTGAAACACCTAACAAAATTAATTTTAATAAAAATAGGACATTTTTGTTCCTGTTCATAAGTTTATACTTACAAAAAATGACGCATGGATTTGCGGATAAATTACTCAGTAATTAGAATTATAAAATTCTTCACGGACTTTCTGAATGAATTGACATATTTGGAAAAGAGATTATCGAGAAGAAGAGTTTTTCATAAATTTTAAATGAATTTTTTTAAGTTTCTAGACTAGATGAACATACTGTAGAGTTAGACTGTTAGAGTTAGAGTGTAGACTCTGTAGAGTTTAGCTTTCGTCGGAATCGTGCTTCGCGCCTCGTTTATCCAGGCATGGCGTGTTAATTCCGGACACCCGTTACAGGGAGACAAACGTCCAAAGGGTGAAAAAACGGAACGCGGACCATCTTGGTGACGATGCCCGCTCGTTCGGTCGCACTCGCTCCCCCTCTGGCCCTAACAACGCATCCTGTTCGGGGTTTTAAAGATTATTTTTACTTCGGGGCAAAAAAGATCTGTCTGGCGACTCTAAGGCGAACACATGTGTTCTACGCAACCGTGTTAAGTCGCGATGCGTACTTTTCGATGGGTCCAGTTGTCTTTCTCGACCAATACCCCATATTTTTCTGTTTAGAGCTATCCAAGGTCCGAGAACTAAAAACTAAGGTTAAACAACCGCCAAATGTACCCCACACTGAGAACGAAGCTCGACGTTTATTATATTTGACTAGGGACACTGATGTTCACAACCACCCACATCGTGCAGATTTAAGGAAAAATATTTCTAATTACATCCTTTTATTTGACATTTAATGCTCAAGATGTAGACTAGAGGAATCAATTATTTCATTTTAATAAACATACAAGAAGAAGGTACTTGAAACCAGTTATCATCACCCATACTTGATTTCGAAGTTATTGTTTAAGATATTCTGCATCTAAAATTGTTTTTTGTATTCTTCTTTCCTCCATCGCGAAATTTTCTTCACGTTAGAGAAAAGTTTTTTTTTTTACTTTAAAACTAAATTAATTTTAAATAAATTACAAGCATTATTTTAAAAGGTCTGACATTTTTAAAACTACTCTGGAGACGCTAAAAGGGCATGGCGTTTTGAATCAAACGTTCTGAAATTTGTTTTGAAATTTACAAAAAATCAGCCCGTATTCCTTCTATAGAAGGAAAGAAAGATTTGAAAACTTTCAAGGATTTTAATGATTTTAAGAAATATAAAAGAAATTTTCATGCGCTTGCCAAAAATTTGTCTATAATTTCGGAAGATATAGAACGATTTTACAGAATCTATAAGGTTTTAAAATATTTTAAAATATTTCAAGAAATGTTACCAGATTTCCGAGGATTTCAATGACTTAAAGGGATTTTAAAAGCTTTCAAGGTATTTTAATACATTTTCCCTCGCATTTTCCAGAATTTTAGGCAATATCATCAGATTTCATAGAATTTCACGGGATTTTTATAATATTTTTATGAACTTCAAAGAATTTATTCACGAGAAGTGTGAAATTTTGTAGGATTTCAAAGATTTGAAGAGATTTTCAAATATGTTTAGCATCTAATTTGAATTCATTTTGAATGTACCCTAAATTCTTATTAATTTATCTTGAATTCTTTGGAATTCTCTTCAATTCATTCAATTTCATAAAATTCTTTTCAATTCCCTTCAATTTTTCTAAACTCATTTCAAATTTACTGAATTCAATTAATTCTTCTTATTTATTAATTATTTTAAGTTCACTTGAATTCTTATGAATGTAATGGAATTTTTCTCATTTCCCTTAAATTCACTTTTAGTCATTGCAAATTCAAATTTCAATTTCAACTACTGTAACAACCCTGAAATTAATCAAATTATATATTATCATGTATGTGTAAAGATCTTTATTGCACTCTTGAACTTACTCATTAATGTTACTAGCGTGAATATTTATTTTCCCAGCAATATCCTTCATAAATATGTAGATATTTCATCGGCAAATATCCTTCACCACACTTTTTCCACTCGATCTATAATTTTTAATTTTAACCAAAAAGGTTTTCTCTGAAGAAAGCATTTAAAAAAAAAAGATCGGTGGTGGGGTCGGAGTTAGCAGAGGGTCCGTGGAGAGTAGGGTATGCTGCTGGTGCGGCGCACGGCGACAATTGCCAATAACGCCCGTGGTTGTTGATTTTCATATTAATTTTTTACATAAAATAGCTTTCTTTGTTTGGTAAAATAGTGATGTAATGCAACTTTGAATTTAAAATACATGTCTGAAGAGTAATTATGAATAAACAGTTTTTGCGGAAAAAGAGGAAAAAGTCTTTGGCTGTCAAGTATGAAAACGTTAGTTTTTAATAGGTGAAGTATTTTCTTAAACTTTTGGTGTCATGATTTATTTCTATAAACATTCTAAATATATTAAAATTGATTAATTCCTGCACCGTCACATACAGCACACATAAATTTTTCTTCATTACAGTACACACTCCAGAATTGAAGGCCGGGATGCAAGAACCCGGCGAGCGCTCGAAAACGTGAAAAAGTATTGTCCAATCGTCTTGTAATATCCAAATTTTAAAGTTCAAAAAATTAAATTAAAAAAAATATGCACTTATAGAGAATATTAAAACGGAACTTTTTTCTATTCAAAGTTTTTCTTTCCAATGTATATTTTTAATAATAAAATTGAAAAAGTGAGAAAATTTTTTTCCTAACTTCAATTATTTTTTAAAACATAAATCGTCTTTCCTCAGCCAAATATGAGTGAAACTGTTTGAAATTCGGCATACACATGTATTATACCCTAGCGATGCCTACAAGATGAAGAAAAAAGTCAAAACTGCTAATTGTTTAATAATAATTAATTATAAATTGAGACCTGACGGTAAGCACGTTTTTTTAGCTTCGGCGAAGAAAAGTATTGAGGGAACTTTAGAGTTGAAACAAATTCCAGTGAGACTTTTGTTCCTCACTATTGAAGGAAGTTTTCTGGAAAT
>CAKNWT010182197.1:0-12619 GCA_932066315.1 Andricus coriarius
GTTTAATTCAGAAAATACGATTTTAAAAGTATTTTTGGAAAAGTAATTATTTAAAAAAATTAAATTTGCTTAAACAATTAAAAAATGGTTAATATATACTTTCTATACACTATGCAGTCAGAAAAATAATTATATATGTATTTTATTTCATTTAATTTTTTTTAAGTTTTCGAAAAAAAATGCTTAAGCAAATCAAAATTGTTTAAACAAATAGAAATTTATTATATTAAAAAATATGTATCAAAATTAGATAATTATTCAACAAAAAGTAGCATCGGATACCAATTTGAGAAAAAACTGGACATCTCTGGGTAAATTTTTAGAAATTTTGAGAATAAACAATAAGTAATTGTTTAAATAATTACATAATTTTTTTTTTTAATTACTTCTCCAAACAATGACAAACTATTACATTTATTATACCATTAGGCCGTTTCCCTTTCGGGGTAGGATTTAAATCAGAAAATACGATCATTTTTTAGATTTTTGAGAATAAATAATTGTTTAAATAAAATACATTTGTTTAAACAATTACAAATTGTTTAAAGAGTCATTGGAAATATTTAAATTGTCCATTAGTAATTATTTGTATGAAAAAGACGACGGAAGTTGCTAAAAAGTGTGGCACGTTTTAAGGTGGCACGTGTTAATATTCGAATTTCGACAACAAAATTACGGATTTTCTTTCTCCGGATATGGAAACTTTTACGGGGGGGCCTTGCCCTCTAGGGTGAAAAAAAATTTTGCAATGTATTTTTGGACCACCCTAGTGTTGATGCTTGGGATGAAGGCCAGTATGTTTTCAACAACTAATTCGAGCCCGAAAAAAAGTGCGCACTGTTCAAAGTTTGCGAAATTATATTTTTTGAAGATTGAGAACAATATATGAATCTGCGGGGAAAAAAGTTTAATTATAAATGAAAGATATTGAAAAAATGTACAATTTGGTTGACCGAACTTCGAGATCGATTAATTTGTTTAAAGTAGTCCGGCTATTGGACCGGTCACGTTGAAACGTCATAAAAATTAGTTTTTTCTTAAAGAGAAATATGTCCTCTTTCGCATAATGCCTTTTTTAGGGGCCCTTTCCAGGTTACAATTTGAATTAACTCTGTTTAAAGTCGTGTCATAAAACATGGGATCTTATGGAGGGGCCTTTCGCGGGCTCCAAAAATGGTTCATTTCGGCTTTAAAATACGTTGAAAATTGTCAGGAAAACTGTTTCGGAGACAGAAAATATAATGTGAAATTTGAATTACTGCTCATTTGTACTTGCTTCCAGGGTATTTGAGGTTAATTTTAGCAAAACATACAGACGTGATAAATGACGAGAACGGTGTGGCGTTGACTAAGGTTGGCAGCACAACGATTCACTTTTATTTTGGTTATTTATTCTTTTTATGACCTCACGCACCTTTTCTCGCCGATTGGCTTCCGATTTCTTAATTATTCGTCCCTTTCTATCTCGCGGAGACATGATGCCGCTCTTCAACAAAAATGTTTTGCCGGTTTATTGCAGGTTATGTTTACGTACTCGATATGCTATGACGCTGCCAACTGCTGAGCGTGAAAAAATTACCTTGACTCGAATCAAGTCAAATCAACATTTAAATTTACATTTTGTTGTTAAATAAAAATATTTTATTTATATTGATCAGTATGAAAATTTAATACTCAATTTATTAATGGACAAGCTGACCAAATTTTGGATTTAATTCCAAATACCAGAAAAAATAATGGACGTAGCTTTGACTAGCTTTTCCAGTAGCCGGACTACTTTAATTGAAAAAAAATCAAAACCGGAAAAATTGGCCACTTTTCAATTTTGGTAATAATGCACGCAGATCCTTCAAAATCTGTGAAAATATGTATTTCTGTGAGGTGAAACCTTGTAAAAATGTCAGCTCGTATTGAATAAATTTGTAAAGCGACGAAAGCGAAGACGAATTTAAGCTTGTGAAAAACTAACGTAGAATAGATACATAAAAATTGGTTCTTATCTTCGTATCTTTATACCCATTGTATTGAATAAATCCCCTGTACTTAAAAAGAAATACTTAAAATAATTTGGTTGTATGTTCCGTCCTTTACTTCTAAATTTTTTATAAAACGTTACGACCTGCATTTCTCTGACAATAAATTTTTAATTTCATACACATTTTTTCAAACACAATTAAATAAACTTTAAATCGATAAAATACAATTCATATTCAATGGCAAAATTAATTCAGAAATTGTGCAATTCATGAAAATAATACAAATAACATTAGCTTCGAAGCGTTAGATGTACCGTTCGCGAAATTTTGATGTAGGATTGTTAATCAGCCCAAAAAGTTAGTCCAAATTTAAAAAAAAATCGTCTCAATAGGTTGCTTCATTCACGATATTTTTGGAGCTGACAAATTTTTAAGACGCTAATTCAATTTGAGCGCGAACGCCTCGCACGTACTAGCTGCTTCCCCCATCCCGCCGTTCACGCAATGAGTTGCACGTTGTCCGTAAATTCACCGCGATTGCAAACACTCAATTCACAAATGAAAATTCAGACCATTATACTGGAATTAGTTAAAGTCTTCATACCTTAGTCGCAATCTTCAAAAATCATGATTTCGCAAACTTTGAACAGTGCGCACTTTTTTTCGGGCTCGAATTTGTTGCTGAAAACATACTGGCCATCATTCCAGGCATCAACACTACACGAATATCACTATCGCTTCTACTTTGAAATTGTGTCAGCAACAAAAAGCTTCACTGACTGGCCTATAAGAGGAAGGAGAGAACACTAAAAGAAAAACCGTCACCGCCATGAACGTTGTCTATGCTCTGAAACGCAAAGGACGTACCCTCAACGGATTCGGTGATTAATCATCCCACATCCTTCGACGTTTAACAAACAATTTAAATGAATTGAATGCCATTTCAATTAAGGCAGTCACACGCTTTCGTGCATTTCACTTTTGAAAAATCGTTTAATGTGAAAATTACTACATTGCAATTTTTGCGCTTTCAACCGTAAGTAAAAATATATAGAAACTGTAGTGAAGGTTCTTTTTATATTATTCTGAGTTTGTAATTCACGGAGTTTGAATTAATAAATTTATCGATGCAATGTCCGTTATTGAATCATCATTAGAATAAAAAGTAAAAAGGTGCCTTGCATTCTAAATACCCTCCAGCAGTGGGACTCAGATGTCGTAATCAAAATTCACAAAGGGACAAAGGGAACGGAATCTATTCAATGAATCGTTCAATTGTCACAAGGAGCGTCACAAATCAGTGTTCTAGACACGTTCTGCAGCAAGCTGCAGAGCCGATAAGTTTTGAGGGAACCATGGATACTAAAAAACGTACCTACAATCAAACGCCCTACCGCGCTCTATATAAACTCGAGCCAAAACCAGAGAAAGCTAGCATGACGCACCCTGGTAAGTTGCCCTTGGCAGGAGCAATAAAATAGCACTTTTTATTTTTTAAACAAAATAGAAACAGTTTTACTAAAAAATATCTTTCAGAAAAAAGAGAATAATATTTAGAATACGTATGCACAAACATTAGCTCTAAATTAATATGATGTTATAATATTCGACCGTTTGACCGTGAAATCCGAACTCGAAAAACCTGACTCAAATAAATGCCCTTAATATAAAATTGCGGAAAAGAACAAAACACTGATATGAAAGTGATTAAAGACAATAATGAGTAGCTTCTAACAAATAATTAAGGGTCTGGATCGAGAAACTCGCCCTGCGCTCGAGATCGGGTGAAATTATTGTCCAAAAGTCTCGTTGGACGGAAATTTCAAGTCACAACATTTTTTTGTTCAATATAGGTTTGTTTTAGTAATAAGCATAAAAAACTGCAAAAATTGCCCCCAAATTCAATGCCTACAAACTGAAGAAAAAACTAAAAATCGCCTGTTGTTTAATAATATTTAATGGCAAATTGAGACAGATCGGTAACCCCTTTTTTTAAGTTTCATTGACAAAAAGTATAGAGGGAACTTTAGAGTTGAAACAACTACCAGTGAGACCTTTGTTACTCACTATTAAAGGAACACTTGAAAATTTTCAGATCAATTCATTGAAATTTTCGGAAATATCCATTTTACAAGAAATAATGCGACGCCGCCAACGCCGAGCACGCTGCCAGATGGTGCTGAATGCTCGCGGAGATATCGTTGGCGGCGATTTTCCGCCAATTTTCAATGAATCGATTTGAAAATTTCCAAAAATCTCCCTTTAATAGTGAGGAACAATTGTCTCACTGGAAGTTGTTTCTACTTCAAAGTTCCCTTGATGCTTTTTGTCGGCGAAACTGAAAAAACGGGGCTACCGATCTGTCTCAATTTGCAATTATTCGTGTGTACATTTAAGTTTCAAAAAGTTCCATTAATATTTGCCCAACTCAGGACGATTTATTTCTTAAAAAGTAATTGAATTTGGGGACTAATTTTTTCAGTTGATTTAAAATTTCCGTCCAACGAGACGTTTGGACAATAATTTCACCCGATCTCGAGCGCTGGGCGAATTTCTCGATCCAGCCTCTCAATTTTATACATATGAGCATACAAATTTCAAATTTTTGGAAGCTCTGTAATTTATTCGCATTAACGAATACTTTTTTTATTATCAAATTCTAACAATCCGACAATTCTTATCAAATTTCTTTGCAACAATTTTTTTTATTATATTTCGAAAAGTTTATATAAATAGGAAGTCGTAAGCCAGAGTGCAATTAGGCCAGGAGAATAAGACTAAACAGTGGAAAAAATACCTACAAGACATGTTATGGTTTTAAAACCTTTATTTGGATATCCTAAAATATACACTACGTTCTCTGCCTCGTCTAACGTACATAATAGTCCCTATGTTTGAGAAAATGTCACAAGAAACAATTTTGAACACAACCCCTTTAGTGTAAATTTTATCGAGAAATTTTCAAGATAAAAATTAAAGAGCATAACATTTCATACAAAAATGATTCTTAAGAATTTCAAATTGTGAATTTTTTTGTGTCTTAGGGTCCACATAAAAGTTAATTTTTAAAATACAAATACTCTTGATAATTATTTATTGAAAGAAAGATAGTGATTCCATTGAAAATTTATCTGGCGTTATTTAACTGATTAAATGTAAATGTTGCAATAAAGTCTATATAGGTGAAACTGACCGGAGATTAAAAACTAGAATTGCTGAACACAAAAGAGATTGTGAAGTTGGGAATTTTAACACAGGTTTGTCACAAAATTCATGGAAATTTAGTCATTATTTTGATTTTGGTTTTAAAAATATTAAAATATTAGCTACTGAAAAAACACGTATTAACGACGTATCATTGAGTCCATTTCTATAAACAATTTTCGCAATATTTCTGTAACTTACATACTGAAATTCTAAACATTTAATAAAATTTATCGAAGTATTTAAAAATAATGTCACATTTTTATTTTTGAGTTTAAACAATTTTTTATCACATTTAAATTTAAATTCAGTTTAGCGCGGTTCCTTATCAGTTGTTTCAATGAAAACTCATCTTTGTAAACGCTCATTACGTATACAGTCAATTTTTGTTTAGTCTTTCCCAACCATTATAAAGATCTCTTTTTCTATATTTTTAAGATCTAGTCTTTAAAGTGAGTGAAGTCTCTTACATTTTTTGAGACTTCTATAAACAATTTTTAATGTATTCTAAATTTTTTACTCAAATTTTGACTTAAATTCTTTCAAAATTGACATCGGTTTCTATGTTTCCTTTTCGATGTTTGTTTTACTCTTCGAAATTAATCTTATCTCAGGTACAAATTTAAGGTAGACACCAGTTAGTGACAGTTAGTTTTCAGGAGTACAAGATTTAGTTTTTCACGGTTGTATAGGCTTTAATCACGAGTTTTTTTGTAAGTATAAGTGAAGTAGTTGCTTTTTGATACTAAAAGCATGATAGCAGCAATATCCGCATTGCTTGTTTGTAATTATTGATTTTTTGTGATTCATACGAGTGGATGGGTTAGTGACGAGTGTGCACCTTTTAATGACAGTGCTTTACCCCTGTCACTAACAGGTCCAAAAATGCGTTTGGAACCGTTTAGTGACAGAAACACGTGATAGGGTTAAAAATTGTTGATGTTTGTTTCTGATGAAGCAAATGAGTAGAAAACCTATGTACAATATCTATTTGTCAATAGTATTCAAATTAGAAAATTGTCTATTTTTATGAAAATATGACTTAGGGATTTTTTTACCAGAATATCATTAAAAATGCTCTTGAACTTCCGGTAGAACGAATTTGCCGCCATACGGCTAGAGTCGGGTTCCACGACCAATCATATCTAAGCGTCTGCTTTTTAAATTTTGCTTAACGGAAAATGGCCGTGTTGCCGGTCAGCATTGCATGTTTCTAAACAAACCCGACAACAGTGCGAAATCTTTCGATCGCAATTTTGTTCCTCCAATCCTATAGTTTCGCGTATTGGAATTGTCGTGAAAACGATACTTAGATCAACTGATGCGCAAATCATCGCGAAATTTCGATTGGGAAAACTGGCAAAATGTCAAAACAAATTAAACTCTTGGAAATTGACAAATGCATTATTTCGAGGTTAGGATACACAGCATCTGTAATTCTAAAATCGGAGATAAAGAGTGATTGTCTGACGAATTACACACGAGATAATATCGATAATAATTTACGAAGTTTTTATTAAATCCACTTCGTAAGTAATTTTCCTCGCTTAGTATTGAGCCTCCACCCCCGTGTAGAGGCTTTTATTATTTGACATACGTTTATGGCTATGCTCCCGGACACCCTTGCATCCAATCAGTTCACTGACGCCCGACTCTAACAACACACTTTTCAAAGATTTTTACGATAAGAATGACCATCAATGTTAGGGACAAGTTGAAAGAAACATTCAAGTTAATTGAAATAACGTTTTTCTCACCCCAAACAGGACTGATTCTCCTTTAAATACATTTTCCTTGATCCTGTCACTAATCTGTCCCTTTACGAATTCTCGGACCGGTTAATATTATTGCTCATAACGAATCATCCAAACCTTTGTCCTCCAGACAACTTCTTACAGACACACAAATTCGCCGAATAAAAATTTTAGCCCATTTTTTGTACGTTATTTGTTTTAAAAAAACGAAAATGCATGATGGAAGCATCAGTTTTTGAACATTTTTTATACACTGCTTTAAAAATTATTCTCCACGTATATTTATATGCAATTTAAAATTGAAGCATGCTGCTTTTTACTAGGCGTTCATTTACATTTTGGTTTAAATTAAATTTTTCAATAAATAAGGAAATTCATCTAAGGTGTCACTAACTGGTGTCTTTACCTTATATTAATTATTCTTTTTATTTTAAATTTTGTTTGTTTAATATTGCCAACTTGAAGTATTACTGTATTTAGGTTTTAAAACCCGTTTGAAAAAGGTAAGCAATTGTACCGAAACGTACGTAAAGGATGGAGAAAGGAGTTTTTAATCCATAAATTTTGAGTGGGAAAGATGTTTTTGGCTCATTTTTTATTTAATTTTTATGTGGACCGTAAGACATAAAAAAATTCACAATTTAAAATTCTTAAACATCGTTGGTCGAAGAAAAGGATTGATTTGTTACTTATCAAATCATTACAAAAAATGATTCTTGGCATTTTCTGTGACAGATATTTTAGGCACTACAGGCATATGTGTATCACATAAAAGTGTGTGGCTCCGATATCCGTGGATAACCTATAGGATTTTTTGAGAGAAACACGGATCTAAAATTTTTTAATCGAAATCTCAAATAGTTTTCGAGATACACTCAACTCCCGAGTTACGAATTCCTAGAACTGCTGGCCCCCGCAGTTTCGCAGTGAGAGGGGAGCTTGGAGGAGCCCGCGAATTCGAGAAACGGTTGCTCAACCAACCAGCAGCGTAGCGAGAAAAGGGTCTCTAATAGGTTCCACGCCGCTGACTGTTTACGCTTGGAATCCCCCTACTGAGGATCAAGGCTACACTTGCAAGCCATCCGCGAAACCGTTCTTATATCGGGAGTTGAGTGTATCGATTTTTAATGTTAAAATTATTAAATTTTGTTTTTTATTTACCTTATTTATTAATATGTATTCCGATAAGGTTTTTCGCAAGGAAAATGAACCTGAATTCTTTATCGATTTTTTCCAGTTAAATTGAATAATGGAATAATGCAGGTCTCACCCCTACCCCTTTTCCAGCACCTCGTGGGGGCGGCAAGGCATTCCTGTAATTGGTCCCAGAATTTATAAAAAACTAAAAAAAATTGATACCTCGAAATCTATTCGAGATATCGATAGAAAACTTTCAGATTCGTGTTTTTCGCCAAAAATCCTATAGGAACACATTTACCGTAATCTTGCAGTGTCCCAGTGGGACACTGCGGTCGTTATTTAACCTATTTTTTAATGATATATATATATACCCACCCACCCACACGCACACAGGGTGTCCCAGACTCAAGTGTCCGGACTTATATAGCTGCATGAAAATAAAAAAAAAATAAATCGAGAATTCCTTTTCCAAAAATCAGTTTAAGTTCTTGAGTCATGAAATATTTAAGCTGGACCAATCAGGAGCGCCGTATAAACAGTCGCGTGTGCGTGAGCGGGAATCCAACGTAGTGTTCTCCCGTCGCTAAACCCCACCTCTGCGCTCGCTTCGATGACACTGCGTTGGACCTTCGCTCACTGCTTATATGGCGCTCCTGATTGGTCCAGCTTGAATATTTTATAACTCAAAAACTAAATCTTCAACTGATTTTTGGAAAAGGAATTTTCAATTTATTTTTCTTATTTTTATACAGCTATATAAGTCCGGACACTTGAGTCAACGACACCCTGTATATGTGACCATCCTCGAAGAAAGGGACCTAATGCGGAAAAAATAGATTTTCATTTTCTTACGCCAATCGATAGTTTCTGAGTTACTCTTTCATTTCCAATAATCAGAAATTTTGTAAGTTAATTACTTTTCTTGTTATTAAGCTACAAACATGGGCATGATAAGCTTACGCAGAGACCGAACGAGAATCCTACGAAAGCCAGCCCCACCAGTTACAACTAAACTATAGGCGACGTGTCCGTGAGCTCCACTGGCTCGTGTCCAAAAGTGTAGTGATAAGTAGAGGGAGTGCTTTTCGTAGACGCATCCCCACTACTCAAATGCTGGCTTGGGGACTCTGCTACGATCGCCCGCCCTGTAAAATTCAGCTTTGACGCATTAACACTGCCATAAATATCGTCAAGAAGTACACAGGAGAGATTGGGATGGACTTTGGATTGGATAAATGTGCCAACATTCATCTGAAGAACGGAAAGATTGTTGGCGTTCCCGAGGACCCTGAGCTTGTAGATATAAGTGTTATTAGACATCTTAACACTGGAGAGACCCATACATACTTGGGCGTGACTCAAAGCCGCATTCAGGACGTAACATCAGTAAAGGAGTCTCTCCGAAGCAGATACAAGCATCTTCTTCGACCGATTTGGTCTTCCAATCTGTCAGCGTTGAACAAGATATCTGCGAGTAACATGGTTGCCGTCCCGGTTCTACTCTACTCGTTTGGGGCGGTTCAATGGACGAAGAACGAACTTAAGGCCCTTGATGTCACCATACGTAACATCATGCATATGCATAAAAGCTTGCATATCAATTCGTCAGTTCCGCGATTATACATTTCACGCCGTGAAGGCGGACGCGGACTTCTGAATCTCCAGTGTCTTCATAACCGAATTGTTCTAAGTACAGCTTATATCGTAGCCAATGGCAGAGATCCTCTACTAAAAATGGTCAGGAACCACGAGATGATTGGCGAAGGAGCGTTCTTTTACAAAGCCGCGCAGCAAGCGGCCGAGACCCTTCGCCTGAATGTTAACATCACGAAAATTTTCACAGAAATGTAGAAAAACAGTCATTGTCGAAGGAGCAAACTTTTGCTTTCCTCAGATCATCAGGGCTTAATTCAGGTACAGAGGGTTTCATTTTCGCATGCCAGGACGGTGTCATTTCCACCTTAGCATACCGTGACCGCATTTTATATCAAGAAGTTCCCAGCGATAGGTGCAGAGCGTATCATTCATAGGCTGAGTACCTGGAACACATACTATCGGGGTATCCCACCCACGTAGGAACGACGTACATCTACAGACATAATGCGGCCCTAAGAGTGCTTTATTACCATCTTTGTCGCTCTTACTGTGTTGGCCGCGACCCTGCCCTGCCGAACGCTCAAAGGGAGACAGAGTCAATTGTCCAAAATGAGAAGTGCCAAATTTTCTGGAACTACGATTTTCGGACAGCAGTTTCCGTTGCATTTTCGAGGCCTGACATTGTTCTCCAAGAATTCGAGAAACGAACTATATTCGTGATCGAATTCTCGACCCCGTCCGAGTACAACATCACTGCCAAGGAGAAAGAAAAGGAGGAGAGATATTAAGACCTTAAAAGGGAGCTGCAAAGACAGTACCCAAAATATTCGGTAAAAGTAATTGTCCTTGTGATAGGTGATCTCGGAGGTGCGAAACTATCACTGGTTCGTAACCTTAAAGCCATACCCGCGTGCCAAAAATATGCCAAGGCACTTTCGAAATGGATGCAGAAAGCTGCCATCCTTGGGTTGCTTAGTGTGCTCAAAACACACAAGGGTTTCGCCGGACTGTCGTTGTGATTTTATCGTGCCCTGTGACCACCCATCTCACGATTGTGAGACGTGGCCATTAGTGTGATTTTCCGCGGTCCTACTGGTATCCGATGACATTTTTAGATGGCAGTTGCTCCCAGTGAGACCCTGCGGTGGTTGTTTAACCTTATTTTTGAATTATATAAACAATAGATCTTTATATAATATCTATTGTTTAAAAAATTTAAGAACGTTTACACAGAGTGTTTTTTTAAACTTGAGACATCGAAATATCTCAAGAAATACGCATCCTATGAAAAAATATCCTTAATAAAAACTTTTTATTTTCGAGGGGGAAAAGCGACTTCGGACAAATTTACCCCGCCTCACCCCCTCAGGAGGCAGGGAAGGGGGCAACTTTGTAATTTCAAATGGGAACCCCAATTTTTTATCACAGATTCAGATTCTCCTTCATAAAATACATCAGTTTTATTGGAAAAATTTTTTTCGATTCGAGAAAAAAAACACAACCCCCCGTGTCTCCTGGGGGATGGGGTGGGGTAAATTTTGTTCAAAGTCGCTTTTCCCCCTGAAAACTTAATAGTCTTTATTACCGATATTTTATTCATAGGATGCGTATGATTTTAAGATATTTCGTTGTCTCAAGTTTAAAAAAAACACCCTGTATACAACAAAAAAGTATTAGTTAGACTCCAGGTCGCATTATGACGAATGCATTGTATCCTGAAACTAATAACAAGACATACTTCGGCGTGACCCAAATTTTATGTGAATCAAATATTCATGGCAATAATTCCGAAACTATCAGTCTCACAAAACAAAAAACATTTTTGTAGGAAATATTATGGGCTTTAATGATGCTGGGTCCTGACCTAAATACTGTTTGTATGTTTATTTTTGTTTTAATTCAAGTCCCTTTTCATCAGTAGCAAAATTAAAAAAGTTACTATAAACATTTTAGGTAAAAACTGCATAAACAAATGATTTAATTATTCTTAAATCTGGATTTAGCAAGTTCAAGAATACTTTTAAAGTTACATTTATCAATGTTAAACAATACATTGGTTAATTGATTAAGATAAATTACTTTTCAAGTTTTATTTATAAGTGTTAGTATCTTAATACATTGAAACTCACGAATCAAGTGTTTCTCATAAATGCAAACTAAATTATAACTGAATGTGAAAAATAACACAATTAATTGTAAGAAATTTGAAAAGAGGAGCCTAAATACGGGCTTAAGGTAAGAATATTTTTTCGGCTAACACATTTATTTTGAAATGAGAAATAAATAATAAGCCGATTTCGTTCTCTCGAAGTCAGCATACATGCCTTTTTCAAAATTCTTTAAAACAAGAGCCTCAGTAATTTTTTCTTTACTTCTGTAAGTCACTAATATAATTCGTTTAGTTTGAGGTTATACTTGCTATAACACCATTATAATCATGATAATATTGAGATTTCCAGCTCTTTAAAATTCATTTTACAATTTGGGTACTTTCATCTATAAATGAATACGTATTAATATTGTTCTTTAGAAGACATGGATAATTGGCGTTATTTGGAAATACTTTTCCAATAGGGCCTTAATTTAAGAAGACTAATTAAATACAAAATTGGTTAAAGTTACCTAGAGTGCTACTCATAGAGTATAACGTCAATTTTTTAAGTCAAGCTCCATAAAAGTTTACTAGTCACCGCTTAGTAAAGTAAAGGTACCTATTATGAAACATGTCACAGTTATGAAACAGTTAAACAAATAATCCGATTTATAAATAATTTAAAAGTATATAATTGAGTACCAAATATTATACGGGCGATTTGCAAATAGATTTCAATTTTGGTTTCCGAGATGCGAGTAAATTGAAGTTCTAAATTATGCAATAATTGTTATCAGTTTTCTTAGATATATGTACCAGGATGTACTTTATAACGTGGGAAAGCTGTTCGATCTAGA
>CAKNWT010182331.1:0-20440 GCA_932066315.1 Andricus coriarius
ACACAGCGGGACAAGTGGCAGCAAAAAAAGTACCCTTTCTATGACAATAGTAATTCCAGAAGCAAAGAATCTTCAAGACGTTAAAATGGCCCTGCTTCGTTCAACCACATCTGTTTCGGCCAATTGGAATACTGTTGTCATAGAAAGGGTACTTTTTTTGCTGCCACTTGTCCCGCTGTGTTGGTCACGCGCCCAGACTGATTAAAGTCAGAAATATTTAAAATGATATCTTTTGAGTAAGAATGATTTTATCATCAATTTAATTATTGCACTGAAATTGCATGACAAAACTCGACATTTGGAGTTATTGAACGGCTTCCTATCTTCATTTGTTCGCAAGATAAAGTTTTTGTAAATAAACCACCGTATAAAGTAAACTATTGCATATTTCAGCATTTTGAAAAATGCATTGTATTCAGAAATGTTCAAAGAATATCTGTGAATTTTTTCAGATTTTTCCTAACGTCACCCTCCTTCTGGGAACAGGTCAAAGTCGACCCTTGAAAATGGAGGCCGAAAATCCCTGTTTTTTGGGGCGTTTTGCCCTCTAACTGTTACAACAAATTTTTTAGGACAAAAGTAAACATATCGCTGCATTCGGAAGACTTTACGCTCTCAGATGCTTTTTATTAAATATTTCAGAGATTTTTTTTGTGCGAGCTGCAAGCAAAAAAATTGAGGGGCCTATACCTTTGGAACCGACTTTAGATGGATAGAGTAGAAAAGAAAGGAAATGGGGCGAGAGAAATTCTTTAAAAAAGGGGAAAAGAAGGGAATAGGGGAAAGAGTGTGAAGTCTGAAACTAAATTTGAACATTTGTCCCCAATTTAAGCAATAAATTAATTTACACTAATTGTGAGAAAATCAGGTACCATCTTCTATATGAAATTCCCTTAAAAATTAGGCCCCTCTTTTTGTACCAACTTAAATATAGCCAATGTCCCTTATAATACTGAACTCTCTAATTCAATATATTGTATATTTAATATCTGAACTTTCCTGTGAAAATATTTGAATACCTATAATTTTCGCAGGAACCTAAAGCTTTTCTTTTAGAAATGTACGAGAGAGAGATAGAATAGAAAAGAAAGGAAATGGAGTGAGAGAAATTCTTTAAAAAATGGGAAAAGAAGGGAATAGGAGATAGAGTGTGAAGTCTAAAACTAAATTTTAAAATTTGTCCCCAATTTAAGCAATAAATTAATTTACACTAATTGTGAGAAAACCAGGAACCATCTTCTATATGAAATTCCCTTAAAAATTACGCCCCTCTTTTTGTACCAACTTAAATATAACCAATGTCCGCTATAATCCTGAGCTCTCCAATTAACTATATATATTTACTACCTGACCTTTCGCTTGAAAAATTTGATAATAGGAATAGAGTAGGAAAGAAAGGAAATGGGGTGAAATGATCATCTAATGACAAGAGTTACTCTAGAAAAGAAGTCCCGGAATTGCCTTCCTTTCTGCAAAAGGTTGTGAGAAAAGATCGAAGACGGATAATAATACTTCTTGAACCTTTTCTTGAACCTTTCCTTTGACTTTCAGGCACTGGCTTCAATGAAACGATATGACGACAAGCACTTTACGAGCAACGAGATTACGGAAAAGACATCATTACCGCCTCTAAAGCCGGCTTACGATACGGACTTCTCAAACGACAGGGATTGCTCGCCTTCTTCAAAACCGGCAATGGCCAATCGTCTACTTGATTGGTTCTCCGTCTTAATGACGGATGCCAAACAACACCGACGCCAGTTTACTAAACCTAAGGGTATAATCTATATTTAATCATTTTATTGGAAGAATACCAGGTCTAGAAAGAGATAGAGTTGTTGGAAAGAGGCACAGGATCAAAAATTTAAGCTCATTTTTCCCCAACTTTCCTTTTTCTGTCCAATCCTATTCCCAAATTTTCAATAGTCAGTAATCACTAGGGTGGCTGGCCCAAAAAGGCATTGCAACATTTTTTTCTACTCTAGAGGGCGTTTCTGAGATTCCCAGAAAGAGAAATAAATGTATTTTTTCAAATCGATCAATATTAAGACGTGCCCCGCGATTTCAAATGTGAACAGATCGGTGTTTAGAAAAATGAGAAAAAAAGACTGCTTGGTATTAACTTTTTGGAAACTGAATTCTATAAGCGACAAGTTTGCAAGTATTTTTGAACTAATTTTAAATTGGTCAAATTTTTATTTTTTTATTTTTCCTCTAAATCATGTTAAGTTAGTATTTTTTGGGATTAAAGACACAGTCAAATGACATCTTTTCTGGTTTTTCGAAATATATCGTTTTTAATTGACCCAAGTATCGTAATTGTGAAGATTTTTCAATTGGCATTAGGTTCGATCATTTTTTAAATAAGAAATAGTTTTTTCTTCTCAATCATAAGAAATCTAACATGTTTCATTCCATACTGACTCATTGTACTCGGCAGTAAGGCCATGCGAATCACTCCTTCCCTATACACTTTAGAATTTAATTGACCTAAATTCCATTATACTGAATATTTTCAATTAATTAATTAATTAATAATTTAATTAATTAATTTAATTATTTAAACAATTTATATTTGTTACAGTTTTTGTTTTCATTCTAAGTTATGAAAGATGAATGATAAGAGTAACATTTTTTGCTTAAGACATCATTAAATATTTAAACAATTAGTAGTCATTCACTTCAGAATTAATATTGGATAGGTGGAGAAAATTATGTTTTTTTTTTAAATCTCTTTACACCATGTCGCTTATTATAATGAAGTTATATCTCAATTGACAATTTTTTTCATTATATTTCGAATACACAAATTAACTGCCTCTTTAGTATTACAAGAAAAAGGGAACTTTTTATAATGTAATGAAAGAAATTGTTCAAACAAATAATAATTGTTTGAAGAATTGATGTATAACTTCTGAAAGAAACAATATCTTAATAATGACCGACATAGTGTAAACAATTTTAAAAAACAATAATTGTCTCCACCTTTTCCATGAAAAAGTCAGGAGTGAATGATTAATAACGGTTTATTAAACAATTTAATAATATACTAAACAACACAAAAAATGCTATCATACATCAAGTATGTAATTAGTTATCGTATACAAATAACGCATGCTGAACTAATTCGAAAAAAGCCCGTCTCTAGAATGAATTTTAAATAAAACAACTATTTTGCATTTTTGCGAGATTTTCCGGGCACAATACAAAGCGTATGGGACGTCAAATTTTAATGTTATGTGTTGAAACCATTAAATTCAATAACATTCTACATTTGAATTTCAAATTGAAAATTAAAAATTGAAGACTCTCGAAATAAAAAATATTTAAAATTTTACTTATAATTCAAAAGTAGAGGCCATCGAACTTAAACAACTTTTATTTCGAGGTCTTTGAACAGAAAAGAATTCAAATTTAACATTAAACACTGACTCATTTATAAATAACTTTGAAGGCTTTCAATGATAAATTTTACTCTTTTATAAATCTTTAGTATAAAAGTAATCAATTTTTAACGCTTTCAATTTCGTTATTTAACCTATTAAGACTTTCAGTTGGAAATTGTACAATTTTCAACCATTTAAATTTTGAACAAGACGGTTCTTAATGCAAAACATTTTAAATTTTTCAATCAAGAAATTGTTTGAAATTGAACACTTTATATTTAAGATAGTTCCTTGCAATATGAAATAAAATTTTATTATACCATTTGAAGAAAATTATACAATAACGTTTAAATACACATTTCTTCAATTCAAAATACTCCTAATTTAAAATTGTTCAATATTAAAAATTTTAATCGGGAATTTTTTGATTTTTATCGTTGGAAATAATGGTTATTAAAGTATTAAAGGGCTTTTAATTTCTAATTTTTCAACTTTGAACGATTTCAATTTAATACCAAGCAAATTTGAAAGTTTCAATCTAAAATGATTCAACACTTATTATGACTTTCAAGTTGAAATAATTATTATCTTATATATGTTATATATTATAATAATCAATTATTAAACTTTTAAATTTAAAACTGTCGAATTTTTATTATTGGAATTTCAAATTATTGAATTTGCAAAAATGTGATGAATCTATAGAAGGAATCAAACAAAAATTTTTGAATTTCAAACACTATAGACTTAAAATTATCTAATTTATCACGTTTCGAGTCAAAATGATTGAATCTTGAATGTTATTTGAGAAATTTAAATTCTATATCTAATAATTTTGTATATACATACTTCAAACTAAAAATATTCAATTCAAAATACTTTAAATTTGAACTATATTCTGAACAGGAGGCTAACAATTGAAAAAAGGCCTTCCAAATTAAATAATTTTACATTAATTAGTGTTTAAAATTAAACAAGACCGATCTGAAAATAAATGCACTATAATTTTCTAGCTTTCTCTCGGTCTCAAAAAAATTGCACCTCATTTCAGCTCACACGAATCAACTCCAAGGCATTGGAAATTGTAATTTTAGATAAACTTGTAGTTTTTAAAATGAAAAAGGTGACAAATTTCCAAAATAGGTGAAACAGGTCAATAGCTGCCTCGAATAAATTAGCTTTTATCATAGATTGTAGACGGATACTTGTTCACAATTTAGGTAAATTGTTGGTTTTCTTCAATTCCTTTTTAATGACAATTATTATTAATTATTTATTTATTCATTCGCAGGTCACTTCCCACCAGGATGTCAAAGTGAAGTAAGATGGATGTTTGGTCATCTAGATACGGATAGCAATGGTCTGATTTCGCTCTCGGAACTCTACCAATTAGAACATGATCAAAACGAGCCCTGCCTGAAACCATTTTTCGATTCGTGTGATTCAGATGGGTATGTCACTAAATTTATAGCGCTCAATATTAAATAGAAGCAGATATATTATTTCTGAGTTTTATAACACCGATAAAACAGCCATCATCTCTTCACCTGTTCGAAATAGCTCAAATAACTATATGGTCGTTCAACACACGAGAAAAATAAAATAGAAGTATTATGGATCTCACAAAAGAGTTATAAACGGGAATTTAATATCTGCTATAATTTAATTCCGCTCATGCATAAATAATATATGGGTAATTTCAAACTAACTTCAGCATTCGACAAACAGGTAAACTTTGTATTTCAAAGTTGTTAATTATAACATATTGTCGTGACGGGTGCTTAAAAATGCTTTTTACAGTGTAATGAGGGTAGTGGTAACAAACAATATACAAGGGTTGCTTTTTAAACACCGATTTTCGTTTTGAGGTGGTTATTAGTGTGGCCCGTATTTTCCACTTATGGAATTTCTTTGCTCTCACCCCCAAGTTTTTGTCAAAGGCCATGAGTTCCCCACTGATTTACCATGAGAAAAGTTAGCTTTTCGTAAATCTAATAATTAAACGCGATGTGTTATAAATAATTCCGTATTTCAGTACATTGTTTAAAATTCGTCAGAGAATAAGAAACAATCATAAATTTCGAAGGTATATGATTTTAAGCCACTCTAATGGGTCACCAAAGAAAATCCCATAAGTGACAAATTTGAATTTCACTAAAAATTGCGGTTTATGATCGCTTTTTAAAAAAATGTTCTCATAAATAATCATTAATCGGTAACGTAAGATCACCTAGTCATTTTTAACTAATTTATAAGTGTTTAAACAATTGTAATGTGTTCAAACATTTATTTTTTCAGGTAAGTCGCGATATAAACGTATTTTCTAGACGTTATGAGTTCTTTAATCAATTACACAAATGACATATGTTTAAATAATTTAAAAATTATATTATATTATATTTACACGAAATAAAATTGCTCAAATAATTTGAATTTGTTTAAACGGTTACTTATATGTACTTGAACAGACACATATTATTTAAATAATTGTAAAATTATTTTATTGTTATAAGTAATTAAAGTACTCATAACGTCTAGAAAATACATTCATTTCACGACTTACCCTGAAAAAACAAATCTTTAAACAATTGAATATTACTTTAAAATGACTGAATAACCTTATGTTATATCGATTAATGATTATTTATGAAAAAAAAAACATTTAAAAAGCGTTAATGAACCGTAATTTTAAGTAAAATTCAAATTTGTTTCTTATGAGGTTTTCTTTGGGGACCCATTAGAGTGTCTTAAAGTCGTTTACCTTCAAAATTTATGATTGATTCTTATTATTCTGACGAATTCTAAACAATATACTGAAATACAAAATTATTTGTAACGTATCATCGCGTTTAAATATCAGATTTACAAAAAGCTGCCTTTTTCCCATGATAAATCAATAGGGAACTTCATGGTCTTTGCGCGACCCCTAAATATTAACCGATTTCACTCAAATTTGGAAGAAAGTTTTTTCTGGCATTTAAACAAAACAGAGGGGTAGGATTTGAAAGCAGAGAAATTCTAAAAAAAAAATCCACCAAATATAAATAAGAACCACCCTAGTAATTATAGACCACTTCAAGTATTCCACATTTAAAAACTAAATTAATTTTAATGGTTTATTATCAATAATTTTTATATGATATTCTTTAAAGATATATTTACAAGATATCTGGAACGTATGAATTTAATATGATAGTGCTAAACAGAATAAAATTAATAAAGTAGGACTTTCTAAATCTGTGTAAAAAAGTAAAAATTGTACAAATTTTTGGCTTAAATTTTATTGAAGCATTTATATTTTACATTTTTAAGTACTAGATGATAAAGTTTAATACTTCTGCGATCCTACGCTATTTTGATAGAAGTTAGAAGGGTAGAAAAAAATTAATATTTAAAGAAATATTAATTAGTATAAAAATAATTAGTTGAAGTTTACAAGTTTAAAAATACTACTTTTCGAAATATTGAGATCCAAAAAAGTATAATTAATTTGGAATCGATAGATAATAATAACAATAACAATAACGATAACACATATACAGCTCCGTTACATGCGCTCGAACAAAAATATCTTAAACATTTCTTATTTGCAGAGTTTTCAAATTATCTTGAATTTATTTTTTTTTACATGTCAGAAGGTCAACAAAAGTCTTCCCAATTTTCCGCGGATTTTAATCAATCATTTTTTAAGAAATGATTCTAATTTCATTCACCCCTGTTTTCATAACAAATTCTTTGAAACTTTCCAGCGACAAAAAATCAATAGGGAAAAAGTCGCCAAGGTCCAGGAATAAAAATTGGAGATACAGCTGAATTTTAAATAGCAATATTTTCCAAATCTTCAATTAATAATTGTTTATAATTGAAAAATTTACATGTAGAATTGATAATGCAGACATTTTTTAATTTAAATGTCTAGAAATGGTATAATATCACAACATTAAAATTGTTTAATTTCAAACGCTTATTATTTTTAATTTTTCAATTACTAAAAACAGTATCCATTTAAAAAAAATTTAATGTAAGAAGTAAAACTAAAATACTTATCCATGAGCATTTTCAAATTAAACCCTGAGGGATAAAACAATTTTAAATAAAAATTTGTTTTAATTTAAAAATAAAAAAATAAAAAAAGTTTGGTTTTATTTTTTAGCTTAGGTTTCATTATTTAAGAGAAACTAAACGAAAGAGTTTTTTTTTTAATTTGTTAAATCTTTACATTAATAAAATATTATATGGAATGTATATTTAAAGAAAAAATATTGAACATCTACTAAAAACTGCGCCTAAATTTGCCGAACTGTTAAAGGCTGGTTTTTGGTAGTTTTTAAAAATTGTTTAAATTCTAGAAATTATTAAATTTGTGTGCAATCGAAAAATGCCATTAAGATCAGTTGTAATTTTTGATTCTTCAATGTGAACGGACTATTATCGTACTATCATAGTTAATTTTAAAAATATTGAATTTCAGTAGATTCAAGGAAGAAATATTTTACCTTTAAAGTTTTCTTCAAAACCTAAATAATTTTGTCTTAAAAACTTGAGATTTGAAAATAGTGATGATTTTAGCACAGAAATACACTAAAAAAATCAGTAAGACCAAAAGTCAATTTTCAAAATTGGAAACTTAGTATTTAATAGAATTTTTTCTATTATATTTCTATGCTGAAAAGCCCGTATATGCTCATAGCATTTTTTAAACCATATATTAAAAGGATAATTTTATTATATATCATACACAGAATTTTTAAAATTCGCTGAATTTCCATTTTCGATTTCTGAGTCTTGTCGATTTTTTTCTCGTGTACTTCTATGCGAAAAAAACCTACACATGTTGAAAAACATTTTAAACCACAAGTTATACAGTTAGGATTATTGCCAAACTGCACTCATTCATATTTGCACAGGTTTTCTGATTTTTTCCGAAAACAGGGGTGAATTAAGTACTAATTATCTCTCAGAAAATGGTTGATCAAAATCCGCAAAAAGTTGGGAGGATTTTTTTCCCTCCAGGATTAAAAATAATTAAACACAAGAAAATATAAAAACACAGTGAAAAAGAAATTTGGTTAACATTTTTTTCGAGCGCAGGTAACCAAGATGCATATCTATCGATTTCGAGTTAATTATACTTTTTTGCATCCCAATACACTACTTTTGTGCCTTGTATCGATTTTGAATTCCACAATTTTTTATTTTCAACCCACCCTAATAAATATATGTACACAATTCTTTAAAGAATTTAAATTATTAAAAATAGCTTTTTGAAAGTCCTGATTAGTTTTCAAATTCATTAAGATAAAACAAATTTAAATAAAGCTATGTAAGGTCTAGGAAAGTTAATCGAAGTCTTTAATTTGGACCAGGGCACAAAGCACTTAATTCATGCACGGTATGTTGAAATAAAATAATTCTTGATAAAAATCACTTTTAATCTAGACTTTTTCTTGATTCTTATAGTTTTGAACACCGCTTACTTGAAAAAAATTAATATAATATTTCAAGCATCAAGGCTATGAAGTTAGCGGAGGACAAGAATTCCGAAGCTAATTTGAACTAACCCACATACGGTTTTTCATATGAGAGCTCCCGTTTCATTTCATTTTCAAATTTATTGACTCTAAGGCATTTTCATATTATCCATCACTAAAAATATCAAAATAATTCAATTTTTCAGAGACATTTTCATCAGCGGACCCGAATGGTGTGGATGCTTTTCAAAAGCTGAGAGACCTTGTGCAGCTGTTCGTAAGCGGCTAACACCGGATGCTGCTCCTGCATGCGACTCAAGAGGATATTACAAAAATATCCAGTGTCACCGAGGGCTTGGTCTCTGCTGGTGTGTAGATCCTCACGGAGTTGAATTTGCGGGTACAAGGACTCGAGGCTCTAAACCAGATTGCGGTAATTATAAAAAATATGCACATATTTTTCAGTGATTTAAAGTAAAAAGGCGATTATCTCAATTCTTGACCCAGGATCTCGACTGCGACTTTAACCCAAAAAGGCTTGCACCTCCCAGTTAATTATGTCCTCCAAACTAACTAAGTGGTTTAAGCCAATAAAATTCCACTTTTAAGTTATTTTCATGAAAACATGTTGATTAACCTCTTTAAAAATATCAAAACTTGAGTTTTCTCAAAAAAGTCTAAGTGATTTATTTCTTTTTGGGCTAAAAATGGTCATGAGGCACTACACCAGTTTAAAAAGAAAAAGGAACCGAGAGGTACAAGCCTTTTTGGGTTTAGCTTGTAGAGTTTTTAATTATATAACAATGAGTTGGTATAATCTTACTAAACTTTCTTTCTACTTCAAGTTCATTGCTATATTACTTCATAATTTGGTTTTGAATTGAAAATTATTTGATTTGCACCTGTTCTTGTATATCTTCATCTAATTCATCTTTTATAACTTTCCCATCTCTCTTAACTTATACACAGAAAGCTTCTTCTGACCTTCTTGTCGTTGTTGTTGTCTCGCCCCCTATTTTGTTGCGTTTAGTATACAAATAATTTTGCAAATTTAAAAAAAAAATAAAAAAGTTTAACCCATAGTCCAAGGCCTTTAAGCGCTAAAAAGTATTAATATCATTGTTTTTTGTATAAATGACAAATTCATTACGTGAAAGCAATAATTATGACAATTAGATGACAGTAGGCTTTACTTAAAATAGTTTTTTATTTTTTTTTTAATAATATTCGGCCTTAAATGATTAAAATGACCTTGTCAAAGTTCAAATATGTGCCAGTGATAGAAAACGAACTTTAAACTTTTTAAATTTATCTTTCAGAGCGATATTTTGCTTCTTTCGCAGTTCTTCACATAATTTCTCAACAGAAAAGTCCTAGGATGACTTCAGAAAAATTGTTGGAATATTTCATTATTTTTTCAATAGTTTAAAGACAATTTGAATTTCGTTTTCGGGCCTTTGACCCTCCCTGAATAAAAAAAATGGTAAAATATCGTCTTTTTGTAAAAAGTGCGTAAATTTTACTGTAAGAAAAGAGATTTTTACAATATTATAAATGACCAGAACTTTCTTAATTTTCAATTAAATGTATTTTATATTATAGGTCAATCGATTCGCTTCAAGTTAAGGAATCTTGTATGTTGTTGCTTCAACTTTGAATTGTCAACAAAAAAGTTTTAATGCAAAAAACAGATTTTTCAAATATTATTAATGACCATAATCTCCTTACTCTTCAATGCATATATCAATCAATTCCTTTCAAGTCAAGGAATCTTTGATATTTTTCCGTCGACTTTGAAGTATTTGAATGAAAAAAGTTTTACTATCAAAAACCCATTTTTAAAATATAAATTTTTAAATTCTGAAACGGTTAGTTAAGCGGATTAAAATTTTTCCGGAATTGTTACTATTGCAAATCTTCCTCTATGAGGGAGCAAAAGATAGTAGTCTCATCCTCATTTTCAGACATCCTAGTAAAACAGTCATGCACTTTTCGTAAAAAGGTGGCATTTTACAATTCTTTTGTTGCGGGTGGTTTTGAAGGTCCAAAAACGAAACTCAAATTAGCTTTAAATTATTAAGAAACTACGAAGTTTTAAACAATATTTTTGAAGTTATCCTAGGACATTTTTTATGAGAAATTTTGTTAAGAACAGCGGAAGAAGCAAAATATCGTTTTAAGGAAAAGTTAAAAAAAATGTAAGGGTAGTTTTCTATCACTACATACATTTTAACTTTTACAAGGTCATATTTAAACATTTAAACATTCAAGCATTCAAGGCCGAAAATATCTAAGGTGTATGAAAAAAGCACATTATAAATTTTCAACACCGTAAAAATATATATTAACCATTTTGAGCGTTTAAAGGCCTCGGGCTACTTCTGTACTTACTTTTTCTCTCCGAAATATATTTCTTTTATTTGCATCTCTTTTTCTTCTTCTTCTTTCAGCTTCGCCTTCACTTTCATCACTACTCTCTTCTTTATCTGTTACAGTATTTTTTCTTTTTCTTCTAATTCCGTCTTTATTCTTTCTTCTAATTTGGTATATTACCATATAATTCCAAAATATCCTGCATCACTTTCTTTCTCTTTTATAACTTATCTACCTATCTCTAGGAATCTGAAGTACACAATTTTTACGAAAAACGCAAGAATTATTGTTTGTTTTTGTTTGAAAAGTCGGAATTCATTATGATAATGGCAGAATTTAATGCCAAAAGCACCTCAAAAAAGTTTCATCCCTCTAGCGCATGTGGATCTCATCCCAAACGACAATTCTGTAAAAATACACTAATTTGAAAAGTAAAAATTTTTCGATGATAATGTCATAATTTCATGTTAAAAGTAGGACAAAGAAATAGTTTACTATCTCTAGCGCATGTGGAACCCACCCTTAATCAACCCGTAAACTTTCAAAGATTCTATAAAGACGCTAATTAGAAAAGTCGAAATTTTGTTGTTGATAATAAAAGATTTGCATGCCATAAGGTCCCAAAAAAGTCTCATCCTTCTAGTGCATGTGAAACCCACCCCAAATCAACCCTCAAAGGTAAAAAAATTTTGCAAAAAGAGGTTAATTTGAAAAGTCTCTTTTTACTCTCTCTCTCTCTCTCTCTCTTTGCTGATAAAGGCAGCATTACATTCTAATTAAGGTCTCAAAAAATGTTGTACCCCTCTTATGCATGTGCAACCCACCCAAAATCAACCTCCAACGTTTAGGGGTTGGCTTAGGGTGGATTTCACATGAACTAGAGGAATAAAACTCCTTTTGCATACTTTTGGTATGAAATTCTGCTATTAGGAGCGAAAACATTTAGACTTTTTAAAGTAATGTCTTTTTACAGAATTTTTGAAACATTAGGGGTTGATTTGGAGTGGGTTCCACATTCGCTAAAGAAATGGAACACCTTTCAAGTGATTTTGACAAGAAATACTGCAATTATCACTGGAAACATTGCGATTTTTCAAATAAGTGTCTTCTTGATCGAGTATTTTAAACTATATGGGTTAATTGAGAGTGAGCTTCACATGCGTTAGAGGAGTCCATCTTTCAAATGTTCGTATTCATGGCATTGTTGAAACTTTATTTCGGATAGGTTCAACGTGGGCTGGAGGGATTAAACTTTTTTGTGGTGCTTTTGGCATGAAATTCTGCCATTATCAATCTAAAAATTTCGACTGTTTAAATGTATGTTTTAAGATTTTAGAAACTTTAGGGGTTGATTTGGGGGCGTTTCCACATTCGCTACCGGAATACCTTTTTTTGGGCAGGTTTTAGCATGAGATGCTGCCATTATCAGCAAAAACAGTCCGACTTTTTAAACAAACACAAAAAAGAATTTCCCAAAAAAGTATCATCCCTCTAGTGTATGTGGAACTCACCCCAAATTGACCCCTACAGTTTAAAAAATTCTGTAAAAAGATACTAATCTGAAAAATCGAAATCTTTTCGCTGATAAAGGCAGCATTTGATGTCAATAGTTTTCGAAAAAGTTTCATCCCTCCAGCACATGTGGGACACACTCCAAATTAACCTCTAATAATTCAGGGTTTATTTAGGGTGGGTTCCGCAAGCGTTACGGGGAAAAAACGTGTATTGTATACTGTTGTAATGAAATTCGGACACTTTTAATTAAAAACTGTTGACTTTCCGAATTAGTGTGTTTTGCAAGCTTTTTGAAACTTTAGGGGTTGATTTACGGTGGGTTTCACATAAACTAGAGAGATAAAACTTTTTTTTGATTCTTTTGCCATGAAATGCTGCTATTATCAGCGAAAATATTTCGACTTTTTAAATTAATGTGTATGAACAGTAATTTTGAAAGTTTAGGGGTTGATTTGAAGTGGGTTTCCCATAAGTTAAACAGGTGAAACTTTGTTGGAATGCTTTTGACATGAAATACTGCAATTATTATCGGAAACATTGCGACTTTTTATAGGATTTTTAGAACTTTCGGGGTTGATTTCGAGTTGCTTCCACATGCGTTAGAGGAATGAAACTTTTTTAGAGTCCTTTTGATATAAAATGCTGCCATTATCAGCAAAAATATTTCGACATCACAAAAAAAAAATGCTGGCTTGTATAATAAACGTCGCTTTTTTTAGTCCGTTTTCTCTTTCTATCCTCTGGTCAATTGATTCATCTAAAAAAAATTGGGTTCCTTTCAGCTTTCCCTTAACGCTATTACTACTCTGTCTTTTTGCTTCATCATAGAGCAAGCTTTGTAATAGTAACATTTTCCAAAAATTTTAAATTCATTTAAATAAACCTTCCTGAATTTAAAAATGTCTACTACCGTGTTCTAAGCAATCATCCCGATGTGTGTGTCTGTGTGTGTGTGTGTTGCTGTCACACTTTTTTGTGAACACGATAAATTGAAAACGGTTGCAGATAAATTGATGAAATTTTTAGGGCTTATTTCCACCACTATTATCTTGAAAGTGACCAAAGGATTTCTAAAAATATTTATTGAATTTTTTTTAGTACTTTATAATATTTTAAAAATCGGTTTATCATAGTAAAACTTTGTTTATTAACATAATTCAAAGTTGATACAATAATATAAAAGATTCCTTGGTTCGAGACGAATCCATTGACCTATAATATTAATACAATTTATTAATGAGTAGGGAAGTTATGGTAATTTATATATTTTTAAAATCGGTTTTTATAGTAAAAATTTTCTCAATCTCATATTTTAAAGGTGATTCGCGATAATACCATGGTGATGCATAATATTTGAAAAAGCGGCTTTTTATAGTGAAATATTTTTCATTAACATGATTCAAAATTTATGCAAGCACGGAAAAGATTCCTTCATCCGAGGCAAATCGATTGAGCTATAATATTAATACATTTTGTTTAAGAGTAAGGGAGTTATGATCATTTATATTACATTAAAAATCGATTTTTATAGTAAAAATTTTCTCATTCTCATAATTTAAAGTTGATATGAGAAAAGAAAATATGTGTTGAATCGAGACTAATCGATTGACTTATAATATTGATACATTTTATTGAACAGTAAGGAAGCTATGGTAAAGCATAATATTTGAAAAGACGGTTTTTAAGGTAAAATTTTTTCATAAACATAATTCAAAATTTATGCGATAACGGAAAAGATTCCTTGTTTCGATGTGAATTGATTGACCTATAATATTGATAAATTTTATTGAGGAGTAAGTAAGCTATGCCAATACGTAACATTTGAAACAACGGTTGTTTATACTAAAATTTTTTTTGCTGACATAATTCAAAATTTATGCCAGAACGGAAAAGATTCCTTGATTCGAGGCAAATCGATTGACCTATAATTTTAATACACTTTATTGAAGGGTAAGAAAGTTATGCTCATTTATAATATTTGAAAGATCTGTTTTAAACAGAAAAACTTTTTTCATGGATATAATTCAAAGTGGATGCATGAATAGAAAATACTTTTTGATCATACATTTTCAACTAAAATAATTCTGACAATTTTCGTACAAAAATCATAAAGCTGGGAAAGGGATAGGGTGCGACAGAACTTTTCCGTTCCCTTTTCCAGCTCGAAAAATTACAATTTCAACTAACAAATTTGATTTGTCATTGTATTTTAAAAATTGTTTGTATTATTTTGTAAATTTGTATTTGTAAAGTGATCAAAATGAAAACTTTAGTTTGTCTATTGTTTAAAAAATCACTAATGCTTCCACTATGAGGAAGCAAAAACATTTGCTAACGGGAATCAATGTGCTCGTGAAATGAGCACCATATAATTATAAATACAAATTACAAACACTCGAGATTGAATTCACAGCTAGTTTTTCTTTTTTTCTATCTCATTTCTTTTTAGTCATGTAAGATCAAAATTTCCTACACTAATTCCTTCCTCTTTTACACCTCTTCCAACCTGGCTCAGATTTTATCTACCTCTCCGTAACTTTCTTCAATTTTCTCTTCCACCATTCATTTTCACAACTTTAAAACTCATTAAAAAATTAATGTAACACAATTGTTTACTTCTCTCTGCAGATGTTATTGTCAATAAAATAAATAATGGAGGCCTCAAGACGAACGGTGTGGACTTGGAAGACGACGAAGACTCAGCACAGGACTTAGAAGGCTCAGCAGATCAAACCTTAGACTTTTAGTTGCGCCCTAAAAACTTCTCGATGCCAAGCACAGCCATTGGTCAATTTTCTCGTTGACTAATATAGTAGAGTAATATGTACCTAACTGGCTGGTCTAGTGTATCGCTATTATAATTGGAGGTGTCTTGTAAAAAAAACACGCCTAACGACATCGAATCAACTTTCCCAATCTTCTTTTACCCCATGACAATTAACGCAATGCGCTATTTAGCAGGCTCTCACAAGAAAATCTTTCTTAATTCCAGCCTCTCGTAGCAAATTGCAGCAGTATTAAAACCACGGCAAAATACAATATAAACCATAAGATTCTATTACTTCTCCAAAGTATTTTTGCCACACTCCACTTAGTACGATAAGCGTCTCTTTCCAGAGGGACAAGCACGACTATAACAAATATGAATATTTTTTTTCTTTTTTTAAATTAATGATTCACGCTGCTTCTGCTGGACAGCGTACTTTCTAATTGCATTTCTTCACAATAAGAGACGTTTTTTTATGGAACGATTGATGATGAAATTTGCTAAAAAAATACTTATATACAACTTGAACACATACATCTTGGCGCATTTTTTGTACCCGTCGGGATACCTCCATGCATAACTTGTCTATAAATAATATAATTAAAAATATATAAGCATGTATAATTAGAGAATGAAAGCGAGTGTGCAAGCAAGCGAGTGATAAGTGATTTTAAGGGAAACGCAAGGTTTGCTAACTTGCAGCGTATTATACACTCCATGACACATACAAATTATGTAATAACCCTAAACGTACAAGAAATACTCATTATGATTTCTAACTACTAGATTAACCCTGCTGTTTCCTTCATCTTTATGTTGCAACGATTGCCTTTGAGTCATTCAAATCGACGTACATGCATATTTTCCTCTAAAAACTTTAAATTCAATGATTAATTTAATTCCCAAAAAGTAGCTTAAAAACGAAGATTCGTCAGTAGCAACTACCTAAAAACTTTTTAACCGATTCTTATATAATAATTTACTACTAGTAGTTCAGAGTGGCCGTTCTAACCGAGAAAAAATACAGGTCATTTCCCGTTTCGAAAAAAGCCACGCTCAATGAAATTAAAAAATTAAGGCAGAATATTTTTTCATTTGAAGTCATAAAAACTAAACTGCAAATTAAAGCACTCAAAGTGAAACTCTTTGGAATTTTAATCTTTTAAAATTGAATCTTAAAAAATTTGTAATTTAGAAATTTGTAATTCAAACGTTCAATAATTTACACGCATAAAATGGAAGCTTTCAACGCTTTTCAATTGAACAATTTTAAATTAAATGCTGTTAAACTACAAAATTTAAAATTTTTATAGATTCAGAAGTTCAAAGATCTCTAGTAAAAAAATATGAATCCATGCTATCATTTTTAAAACTCTAAATATAAACTGAAGAATGAATCAATAATTTTGTAAATGCTTATTTTAATTTTAAAACGTCTCAAATTATTAATTGTTCACGGACCACTGGAAAATCCCGAAAAATAAAATTCCCGGCACTGGAAAATTTTAGAAAAAGACTTAATTCGAAATGTAAAATTCCCGAAATCAGAAAATTACCTGCAAGTTGTAATTGTTGACAGTTCATTATATTCACGAGTTTGGAAATTCCAGATAATAGAAAATTCACGAAATAAAATTGCCAGTATTATAAAATATTCGCTACTGTACAATTTCCGTCATAGGGAAATTCCCGAATATAAACAATAAAACATTGTTCAATAATAAAATAAGAAATTAAATAAATACGTTTACTTGACGAACCTATTTTTGATTTGATTTATTATTTTATTTATATGTTATTGAAGCAATTTTTTAATTGTTTAAATTTGAAAATTTTTGTTGTTGAATATTCTATAATGTCGGCAATTCTACTTCGGAAATTTTTCAAATCGGTGATTTTAAATTGTCGGTAACTTTACGATTTCGGGAATTTTCCATTTCGAGTATTTTTCGGGAATTTTACAGCGTTCAATTGTTCAATTGTTATTTATACAAGATTTATGAAATTCAGCAAAATCCCTCACAAATTAACAAAGATTTAAATTGTACAATTAAAATTGTAACGTTCAAAGTCTAAATTCAGCACTCTGGAATTTTAACTATTCAAGGCTATTCATTTAAAACAATTTAGTTTGAAATTGTTTAGTATTTAATATTTAATTTATAATTGCTCAGTTCAAATAAAGAGTCAAATATTGCTAAATATTACAACATTTTTTTTAAATGAAAACATTTCAAATGCAATGGGTTAAAAATGTAATACTTTAGACAACAATTGAATAGGATTTGAAATTGAATAAAATCAATTAATTATGAATCTGCTAATTTTAAATCATTATTGTTTCAATCGGACGTTCACATTTGCTTAACTACTAAGTCATTCGAATTGAAGCGTAAAATTTTTAACCGTAAAATCGATCAATTTTTTAATTTTAAACAGATTTAGAATCGTCTTGTAAAATCAATTATTGTTTAATTTTTAATACTCAAACTACAGTTTGATTTTTAAAATAATTTATTAAGTAATTTATATTCACAGTTGATCAACTTGTTTTTAAATTTTAAATGTTTGTCTTCAAAACCGTATTTTAAAATTACGTATTGTATACTGAATGATTTCATAATTGAAAAAGTTAACAAAATTCCCGGCAAAAAAATGAATTCACTGTCATTTTCCGGTTTTCCCCGGTCTCAAAAAATGCCCGGTCATTTCCCGGTCCAACGGCCACTCTGTGGTTATATTTTGACACCTATAACGTTACCGGAAAAGTTACTTTTTTAAAGTAACGTCAACGGGTTACTTTTAAGCGGTAACGTGTCAGACTTTTGGTAGATTTTCACAGTAATTGCACACAAATCAAGAGCACGTAGGGATCCGAAGATAATATGTGTAGCAAATTTCATATTAAAAAACAAATAATCGCAATTATAGCGTACAATGCTTTTGCGTAGTAATTTAACCGGGAACATGGAACAAAGTGACAAAGATCCCAAAAAGGAATCCCGTAAACAGCAGTGTTATGAAGTAACAAAACTCATTTTTGGGTCAAATTTTAGATGTTAGAGAGAAGCACGGGGAAAAATAAAACATAAACATTGCCGTAATTGTGGTAAATAATATGTTATAGAATAATGCAACAATACATTGAAACATATTGTACACATGTTATACTGTCCTTATATTCGCTAAATTTGGTAATAAGATTTGTATACTATCATCAGTGACTCCCACAAGCTTTTTAGATTAGAGAGGAGTTGGCAAAAAATACAGTTTATAAAAAAAAATCATAATTAATTGCACATTTATTCAGGTGTATTAAATTTGTAGAAAGCCATCAAACCCCGAAACCGCAACTAGGCTCCTTGTCACCTTTCTTACTTCGGAGTCACTGATTGCCAATTAAGTACTTGGATATAACAATTTATTTTCTTTCCATTTGCGCGAAAAAAATTTTCAATTTACTGCACGTCCAAAGAGTTAAGTTATTTTTGAAAATTCACTTTCTTTAAATATATTTTGTCAAACTTTATCTTGCAACTTGACGAGTTTTAAAGTCCGCATTATTATACTTTTCTCTTATTTTTCTCCGTGAAACAGAAATTGTAATTATAATCGTGCTGATGAATTCCAGGTAGACAATTTTGTGGAAAAGTCAAAATTAAAAATTCTATACTTTTTTCTTATTTTTCTCCGTGAAACAGAAACTGTAATTCTATTCGTGCTGGTAGCATTCCAGGTAGACAATTTTATGGAAAAGTCAAAATTATATCTTGTTTCCTTTAAGAATGGAACATCCGATGTAATGCTGTACGTCAAGCTGCAATTATGTTTTATTAAGTAGAAAGTAATGCATTCGAGGACCGATTTGTCTTTTGATAACACATTCATCGATTGAACTTCCAGGATTTTTAACAATTCAAACTTCTGACGAGAGGAAGTTATCAAAAGATGAAATCGGTTTTGAACTTATTTACGACTTATGATATTAACTATTTATGTAAGTTTGAGCCATTGAAAGGTATTCAAACTGGAAAGTGACTACCGATCACAAAAGCTAGGAAACGAGTTAAATAATGGGAAATCACAATGGTAGAAATATTTTCAGTTCGACTATCAATTTTAATGGTTCAGACTGCTGAGAAAGGAAGTAAGTATAGAGATTGGAACGAAGTGCTTCTCCACTTTGCCAAATTAACATCGAAGCTCAGTAGAGTTATGTTTTTTTGTAGTTTATCAATTGTTATTCTTGGTTCGTTAATTCGACCACTGAAATTTTCGTTAATGATCTCACTTATGTTATCACTCACCGTCCGCAAACTAGTCTTCGCATAGAATTTACTAATCTACAAATCAAAAGACTCGGTCGAGTCTCGCTCCAAGTACTTAATAAAAACATCATTTAACGACGAGACTCAACCGAAAATCTTTATCGTAGAGAAAATTTGTACATGTACAGAAGCCTCAATTACCATGTATAACTCAGTTCATATTGGCGAAAAATAAAACACTCCTTACATAAATGCATTCACTCAAAAATGTCAATCCCAGGGTAAAAAAAAGGATTTCTTCGATAAAAGAGGATTTCATCAGGGTGTCTAGCGTTTCTTTAAAAAAAATGCAAGGACTTTTTCAGGTTTTCCAGGACCAAAAAAGTTCATTTTTCCAAGTACCTTTTTTTTACAGTGAAAAAATACTTTTCACGAATTATAGTAGAATTTCTACGTCTAGTAGAACTAAAAACAAGTTTCATATGCGAAATTTCTTTTACAGCCTCAAACTCTGATTTTATGGTAAGTTATCAAATTTCAACCTAATTTACGTTTAGTTTTCAATGAAATAATTAAATTTTCAACGTAAGAAATAAATTTTAAACCAAAATCATTAATTTTCTACCAAAAAAGACGAATTTTTAACGAAATACTTGAATT
>CAKNWT010182351.1:0-16350 GCA_932066315.1 Andricus coriarius
TAAAAATGCCCCTGTGGAATGGCTTCTCCCCTGCTTTGGAAAAATTCGGGTAGCATTCCATTCCTCCATGTATGTAAGCCCTACCGTGTCCACCCTGTAGATTGCAGCGTTTCAAAAAATTCTCTCATTTCATAGCATGATAAATTAATATGGATCGTTACCGGACATTTTACAAAAAATATTATTCAAAAATAGTGATAATTAGTGATTTGTAATCAATGTTAAAAAATCGATTGTTAACAATACTTAAATGTTCGTAAGTATAAAGTTTACAATATTATCGCACATTATGAATAGTTCGAATAATTAGTTTCGAGTTTTAACATTAACAAGGAATGCAGCGTGACAATACAAAAAACCTGTAGGAGAGACTTTGAAGCGATTTTTAAAACCCTTGACAACAAAATATTGAACTCTACTCTCAAATTTCGTCTTTGTCAACTCAATATAAGTGATATATGTAAATTTCAAATATTTAGATAAATTCTGGTAATATCATTTGGCAATTTTTCATTTTAAATTTTTAGTTTGGAAAAGATGCGTGGCAAGACATTTTGCGTACCTTCTTATTTTTAATTTCTAAACGATTCGAATGGGACTTTGCAGGACGAAAGTACATGAAAATCCATTAGGGGCGTATTTTTTCTTTCGATCTAATGGGCCTTAGTTTTCGAGATATCGAGGTTTGAGTATTGCGCTCGAGCGCTGGACTCGCCACTGCAGAGCGGGTCCCGGGCTGGCGGCCTTGGGCGCTTACCCACAGTCCGACACAATACTGTGATAAACGTAAAGTCCACAGGGTTTCTATATTATCAGATATCATTCCTATAGAGTTTTTTCACGTAGATTGCGAATCTTAAAACGAAAATAATCCATCACGTCAAACTTTTGAAAAAACGGGGTCAGAAAATAACAACAAAAAATCTTTTTTGTCGTTTTTGGGAAAAGTTGTTAAACACTATAGTGAAGCGGATAGTGACTAAGTTTCAAGTGAATCATGAAAATTATGTTACAAGCAATTCTGTATTTTTTAGCTATATAAAACCTCAAACACAATTTGAAGACGAGAAACATCCGCATGTTATTAAAAATATAAATTATATTTTGCGTTAAAACTATGCAAGATACGGTAAAATGATAAGAACCCAAATTGTTCATCTCAAAAATATCTATTATTTTTAACTATATTATATATAATACATATTTTTCTATGAAAAACAATATATAAACTTGGGTTTTTACTTTTATCGAATATTATTTGTAAATATTTAACATTATTATTCAAATTTCTTTTTTACATACATTATTACGAAAAGTTGAGTATTTTTTTTTTTTAAGGAAATCATGTAACTTCTTTATCATTTTCACCTTATTTTAGTTCACTGACATTGCTCAAGATGATCAATATACACTTCAATTGAATAGGACTTAATATTTTTTATTTTCGTTTAGCAACTATAACACAAGTTCATGTAAGTTTTTTAATAGTGCCTAGGTACAATAAATCCATTGTCTCGATTTTCTCCGTTTGTGATACGAAATGCTCTAGGAACAAGAAAATGAATAATATAAATTTAATTACCAATGACTTTCGAGAAAAATTTTTGTCCAGAAACTAATTTTTGTTGAAAATACTTTTTTTAATTTGTCATCTAATGACTTTTAATAGAATTATTCGTTGTAATATAATATATTTACAAATTATATTCAATAAAAGTAAAAATTCAAGTCTATATATTTTTTTTCACAGAAAATTGGGAAACTATTGATAAGTCCAAAAAGCTGCTTTCACATTATTTATTTGAAAGGATTTAACTTTTCGTAAGTGCTGCAGCAGTGGCATTGTCATTTTCTCGGAATACCGATACTCGAAAATTTCGCCGTATGATTTAAAACTGAAAATATTTCTACAGCTTCTTCTGGGACATTATCTTATTATTATGGAAAAAGCGGCCCGCTGTACGGACATTTTCGAATAATTTTTACATTTAAATGTTTTTTTTCACAATTAAAGAAAATATTCATCCTACTAAAAAATGATCTGAAGAAAACTCGCGGATCTTTATCAGATGAATAATTTTATTCTTAAACGTTTTTTCGTATCTTACATAGTTTTACCGAAAAAATGATTTTTTATTGGTAATTATATGCAGATGAATCCCATCTTTAAAATTTTGTGCATGATTCACTTGAAACATAGTCACTATCCGCTGGACTATAGTGTTTAGGAACTTTTCAAAAAAGCGACAAAAACGATTTTTCGTTGTAACTTTCTGACCCCGTTTTTTCAAAAATTTGACGTGCTGGATTATTTTCGTTTTAAGATTCGCAATCGACGTGAAAAAACTCTATAGGAATGATATCTGATAATATAGAAACCCTGTGGACTTTCCGTTTATCACAGTATTGTGTCGGACTGTGGGTAAGCGCCCAAGGCCGCCAAGCCCGGGTCCGCGCTCTGCAGTGGCGAGTCGAGCGCTCGAGCGCAAATACTCAAACCTCGATATCTCGAAAACTAAGGCTCATTAGATCGAAAGAAAAAATGCGCCCCTAATGGATTTTCATGTACTTTCGTCCTGCAAAGTCCCAGTCGAATCGGCGATTCCCATCTCGCGTCCTCTCCTTGTTAGATAAGTTTAGAAAAAAGTTATAGTTCAAAGAACAAGTGTTAAATGACTGAACGTTTTCTCTTTGGTTTCGTTTCTTTTGCATTAGCAACAGTTAGAATCTTGTCGATTGTTCTTGGTAGTGATAATTTGCTGTTGGGCAACAATTTGGAATTAATAGCGAAATTGAAGAAACAAATGAGTCATTTCGCAGCTTTTACTACAAAGATGTCATTTTTTCTGTAAAATCAAATAAAATTATTTTCCTTACGGTTCAGAACAGTGCGGGGTGCAGTGTATGTGTAGCGGACGTAAAGTTTTATGTAGCGGGCGTAAAGTTTCATGTAGCGGACGTAAAGTTTAATGTTGGCCCGGCGGCGGAGTGCGCATGTGCGAACGTCACTGGGCTGGAAGCGGCCATATTACCCCTGCTTCACGTGTATGCAATGGCGTGTTTTCAAGGGGGGTCGGACAAAAAGATTCTTTTTGAGAAAAATAATTCTTTTCAACCTTAAATTTAAGTGGAAATTCTATGTGTATCAAGAAACATCCTTTGGACATAAGAGGAAATTTCTCTGAGTGTTAAAATCACAACTGGATAAAGACTGTTTTAACGAGGTCAACACGTTTTTTTTACAAATTTTTCTGTTTTTTAGAGCGGAAAACCAAATGTGTCTTATCCATTTCTCATTCTCGTAATTTTAAATTAATGCTAAATAGTATCCTGAATTACTTGAAACCGTTAAAAACAAAATTTAAAATAATTGCTCCTTATTCAGTGGTCATTCTCATATCAAAAACTGGTTCTATAATACGCTCTGAAATATATCAAGTTCTTTTAAAATTATAAACACGTGAATAGAGCTCTGTTAAATATAAGCAATATATGTGAATATCTCCGATGAAAGCGTCTAGTGTCTAAAAATCAAATTTTCGTGAAACAAATTGTATGTCAAATTGCTAAAATTGATATTCTTAGGCATTAAACTCCTTTCTTCGGAGCCGGTCACATATGTAATCTTTGATATGCCAAAATGTCGAAAAACGTGCATCCTGGAATATAAGATTGTATAAAGTTATGAGAATGTGAACTGGAAAAAGTCCAATACTAAATTTATTTCTAGGCTATTCGATACACAATTTGACCAAAATTATAGAATTTTGTAGTCATTATTTAAAATTTTTCAGGAAGGTCGATATATAAGAAGAAAATCTATTTTTGGAAAAAGAAGAACTAAATGGTCTTTATCCAGCTAAAGTAATTTTCAAAATTTTTTAAATAATTTTTTTCAGTAAAAGTTGAAATTATTTTTATTTATTCCTAACATATCTGGATAAATAGTGTTCTAAATTACTTAAAAACCTTAAAAACAGAATTTGGAAAAACTGATTATCATTCCGTTGCCCATCTCATTTCTTCATATCTGGTAAGATGTTTTAAACAAGTTTCTGAACGTGTGTGTGTGTGTTTGTGGGTGTTTCACGCTTTCCTCATCACCGCAATACCTTGGCATTGTGTATAACAGATAAAGTGATGAAAAGTATACTTATTCCACCCTTGAATATTTTAAAATAGACACAAAGATTTTTCAAAGTATCAGGCTGAACATTTTTGTATACTTTTCTAATTTAAAAAAACCTGTTTCTTAAGCATGACTCTTCCAATTTTTATCATTTATATTTGAAAACGTCCAGCGTGCAATAACGAATAAATTTACTTATGTTTATAGTAGATTCAGACAAATAATGCAAAAAAAACTTATTTACAATATGTAAAAGAATAAAAGATCGTAAAATAGTTCTATTAAAATAACATTTAAACACTTGGCGTTGGTGTTTTCATAAAAACATATCCTTCGAAAAAACGAATCCATTCGCTTAAGAAAAAAATAATGCGATCGACTAGAAAATAATATTTTATTGGTGTATAATTCTTTAAATATTTTAAAAAATTCTGATAAAACCTATTACCTCTTTGTAATATTTTGCATTATTCGCGAGAAAATTTCAATTTTTGGAAAAAATTCTCGTTGCTAAAAAAATAGTTTTGTCTGCATGAAACTCACAAAATTTCTTTGAAATCTGAGTACAAATTCATCAAAAATAATTGAGCAAAAGACGTGGTGTTTACGAGAAAATCGACTTTGAATAATTTCAGAAAAACCGCCTTCTTACTGTTGTTAATATTTAACACGCTGTTAATTTTCTGTCGCATTTCGGAAGTGGACAATTCGAATCACTAAATCTAGGAATGAAAACCTAAATATCTTAAATAGGTCAAAAGTTATAAGCCTTTATGAAAAAATTGGTATTTTTTTTTAAACAACCTTAAAATTTCAAATACTCATAAAGCGAATGATTCTGTGACTCGAAGCTGTACTGCATGCATGATTTGAAATGATGCCTAACTCTAGAGAGTACTAAAATATAAAACTAAGAGTTCAATAAATGTATTTGTGATGGGTCAGAAAACAATATCCTCTTACTTTTTAGTATGAGAAATTAATATTGAGGGTAACTTATGAGACAGACTTTAAAGTAATTTTTAAATTCTTGAACCCTAAAATATTGAACCGTATCTTGATTATTATGTTTTTTAAATCAATATTTAAAAAAGTAGTATTATTTAGCAATTCTTCATTTTAGATTTGTGTTTGGGACATGTGGACAACCGGACAGTTTGCCTACTTTTCTATTTATAATTTTAAAAACGATGTCTTTTAAAATTTTGAATCTTTACCAAATTGTACACTGATATAAATACTAACGAGATATTTTTAGGAAAAATGTATTAATCGAAAGAAATGTGGAAAATGAATACAACTTAAATTGCCAACATTTTACCAATCATCCTAATATATTTTAATATGACTTTTTGTTAATTACTTGCTGAACTTTAATTTCACAAAATTCATGAAATTGTACCTGCAATTCTTTTTTCATTCCAGTTGTTTTTGATGGAATTTCATGTTTTCTTTGCCATTCAAAAAAAATACGTTCAATTATTTTAATTTTCAATTTAATTTTTCTGTTTTATTTACTAATCTAACAAATTGTCAACAGAATAATTCAAGCGTTATTAAATTAGAGCTTTGTGAAAGATAATTTGGAATAAAAAAAAATCAGTTTCGCTTTCGCTGGAATATTGGTTCAAAATATGAACATATGTGACCGTCCACGAAGAAAGGGACCTAATGCGGAAAAAATCGATTTTCATTTTCTTACGCCAATCGATAGTTTCCGAGTTACTCTTTCATTTCCAATAATTAGAAATTATTCAGGTTGATTACTTTTTTTGTTATTAAGCTACAAGCATAGGCATGATAAGCGTACGCGGAGACCGAACGAGAGGCTTACGAAAGCCAGCCCCACCACTTACCGCATAGCTGTACGCGACGTGTTCGTCAGCTACACTGGCTCGTGCCTAAAACTGTATGGTAAGTGGAGGGGGTGCTTTTCGTAGACGCATCCCCACTACTCAAATACTGGCTTGCGGACTCTGCTATACGATCGTCCGTCCTGTAAAATTCAGCTTTGACGCATTAGGTCCCCTCTTTCGCGGACGATCACATATACTAAAAACTAGAAGGTTTCGTGTACCGGAAAAATCCAGCTATTTGTAGAAAATTTCAATGCAAATAATTTCTTTTCCATGTCCCGTTATTCCTAACAAAAAAAATCGGCCATTTATACCGAGATTTCAGTACACATAGCCACATCCTATTTTTAAATAAAACTTTTATTTTTCGTATAACGTTATCCCTACCGAGACTTCAATATAAGAATCGAACTGTTTTATTATATAATTCAATTTAATGGTGCCGATAAAAGTCCATTTAATTTTGCACAATGGCTTTGATAAACAAGAATTATTACTTTTGTATCTATGATGAAATGTTCTCAATATGTATTGCAGAAAGATACAACAGACTTATCAATAAATTTTAGTAATTCATATTTTATTTCTAAAAAGTGTATTTACTTTCGACTGAATTAAAAATAGAAGTTTGCGACAATAAGATTCAATTGTAACTCTAATTACAACTTTAATGTTATTTATTTTTTGTCTCGGTAACCGTGAGATTCAGAATAGATAATGAAAAAGTAAATAAGTAAGTCTCACCCGTTCGAAATGAAAGATGAGGCAATTTATTTGTCTAATGATCAAATATTGTTGAAAGGCCAACGGCATGCCATTGGGCAACTTTAAGAATTAAAACATTTCTAATGTGCTATTTTTTCTTCTTTTTAACTTTTGTTTGCCAAACTCAATTAACAAAAAATTAATTTTCAAAACTTATGTTTGTAGAATTGATTTGTATAATTAAATTCTTAATACATTTACAGTTGCCTGTTACTTTAATCTAATTTTTATTTTAAATGACTTTGGAAAATTTGATTTCACAAATTTGTTCACTTCCATGAGATCTTTATTTTAACTATTATAATGGTTATATGGGGATTAGGGTGGTCCCAAAATGAATTGCAAAATTTTTGTTCACCCTAGAGAGCAAGGCTTCTCCCAGTCATTTTGTGAGGTTCCTGGAGAGAGAAATTTTTTGTTTTTTTTCATAGCTCTCTATTGAAAATTCGATTTTTGGTACCTGTAACACACGCCAGAAAGCGCCGCCTTTCGCCCTTAACTATGTAATATACTATTCATTCTCATCCTGATGAGAAGGTAATTGGTTTTATGTAAAATCTGACGCACGATATGAAAAAATTCAAGAGAAGAAAAACGTCGATTTTTGACAGCCCTATAAGATTATCATAACAACTTTTCGAATTTTCTTGAAAAATCGAAAATTCATATTTTTACTCCACAAAGATGAAAAAACAAAAATTTTGCATATCAAAAAATCTGAAAATTTTTTATTGATCACTTTTTGATAGGATGCTTAGTTTTTGTTTTAATCTTAGAAAATAAAATTAAAAATAAAGGAATTAAATTTTTGGACAAACGACACAAGTTATGAAAAAAATGAATAGACAAAAGTTGCTTACTTAAAAAAGAGCAATACAAGTTTTTTATAAATAATTTTTTTAAAGAAGCGTAGTTTTTGTTTTAATCGTACAAAATAGCATTAAGAATAAAAAATTAAATTGTTGAAAAAACCACACAAGAGACGAAAAAAATTAATAGATAAAAGTTGTTCAACCAAAAATGATCTACAAATTTGTTATAAACTTTTGTTATAGAAATTTTCTTAGAACCACTTTACGCTAGGATGCGTATTTTTGGTTCGAATCGTAAAAAATAACATTTAAAATAAACAAATTAAATGTATATATATATATATAGTTAAAAGTTTGCCATAAGGACAACCGCAGGATTTCGCCGGGAGCGGGTGCTAATCTGGGAAATTGCACCCGCTCCCAGCGAAATTGCGGTAAAATTTCAGCTGTAACCTCGTCGCACGACCGTGAGATTGGTGGTTACAGTCTGCGACGAATTCAATACGATGATCCGGCAAAAATCTCGTGCACCCTGAGTACACGGAGCAACCAAGGACAACCGCCTTCTGCATTTTCCCCGCAAGCGTCTTAGCATTTTGTTGACACACAGGGATGCTTTTCAGGCTATTAACCAGTGAAACCTTGGCACCTTCAAGAGCGCCGATGATCAAGACGATTAGCTTAACAGAATATTCCGGGTATAGCCGTCGCAACTCCCTTATAAGGTCTTTATACCTCTCTTTCTTTTCATTCTCCTTGGCTATGACGTTTTAGTCAGCTGGTGCCGAAAATTCGATAACGAACATGGTTCGTTTCTCGAAGTCAAGAAGTACTACGTCAGGCCTTCAGTGCGCAACAGAAACAATTGTCGAGAATATAAAGTTCCAGTATATCCGGCACCTCTCATTTTCGACAATTGACTCTATTTCCCTAGGAGCGTTTAGCGGAGCGGTATTTGGGCTAATGCCGTAAGAGTGAAAAAGATGGTAATAAAGCACTCTTAGTGCCGCATTGTGCCTTTGGATGTAGGTCGTTCCCGCATGAGTTGGACATCTAGATAGTATGTGTCCTAGGATGCTCGGGGTGTGCTTGACACGATCTGCAGCTATCATCGGGAATGTCTTGCCTTAAAGTGTGGCGAAGGTATGCTAGAGTGCAAACGTTAGCTCATACGACATCGACAGATCCTCCACATTTCTGTGGAAGATGCCGTGCATCTTCTTCTCGAGGAGCTGTTCGCGGAAGTTTTTCTCCTGTGCTTTCTTAATCCGGGCCTTCAGGAGTGAGTACTCGAGATGGATAAGATTTGATGCATTTTACTCACACCTGATATTGAAGTCAAGGCCGAGTGTTTCAGCAGCCTCCTCCGCTGCTTTATAGAGAAACGCCCCTTTGTCCACTTCTTCGTGTTTCCTGACCATTGTAAGAAGAGGGTCTTGTCCATTTGCGACTATATGTGCTGTATCCAAAATAATCCTGTTGTGAAGACATTCACGATTTAGTATTCCGCAACCACCTTGACGGCGTGAGATGTAAAGTCGCGGAACAGAAGATTTGAGGTGCATGCTTCTGTTCATGTGCATAACCTTTCGGGACCCGATATCGAGGGATCTGAGCTCGACCTTCGTCCATGGAACCACTCCAAATGAATAGAGTACCACCGAGACGGCAAGCATGTTCGTCGCAGATACTTTTTTCCTCGCCGACAGTTCGGAAGACCAAATCTGTCTGATGAGACGTTTTTATCTGCATCGGAGAGTATCCTTTATAGATGGCACATCCTGAATTCGTCTCTGTGTCACGCGCAGGTATATATACGTCTCTCCAACGCTAAGGTGTCGTATAGCGCTTCTGTCGACGAGCTCAGGGTTTTCCGGCACGCCATTAAGTTTTCCATTCTTCAAACCAACCTTGGCGCATTTTTCTAACCTGAACTCCATACCAATCTCTTCAGTGTACTCTTTGACAATGTCTAGAGCTAGATGTAGTTTCTCTTGATTTTAGCATAAATCTTAAGATCATCCATGTAAAATACATGAGTGACCTTATGCTTTCGATTTCCAGGTTTGCCGCAGAGGCACCCTTCGGAATGGCGAAGTGCGAGATATAGTGGCAATAATGTGAGGCAAAAGAGGAGAGGGCTGATGGTATCGCCCTGAAAAACACCGCTCTGAAAGGTGACACTATTAGTGATTACACGATGTTTTCCAGATGAGATAGATTGGCCTGTAATTCTTAGGGTCTGCTAATTGACCCGCCTTCGGTAGGAGCACTGTGCGCCCTTCTACCAACCACTCTGGAATAGGCTCTTCCGACTTTATATATGAGGTGAAAATGCGGGCCAGATGCTGGTGGGTTGAAGGAAACTTCTTTCACCAGAAGGTCTTGATATCATCTGGTCCCGGAGCGGAATAGTTCTTCATGCCTCTTAAAGCTTTTTTCACGTCCTCGGTAGTGATAGGTGGGCATTCCTTCTCAGGTGTTATGAGGGCGCCGCACAGCTCCTTGGAGCTATTTATATTCTTTGAGTTTTCTTTCAGTGGATGCTGGACTTCTTAGATTTCTCTCCAAAAAGTCTCGATCTCCTCTGGTTTGGGCGGGTGGGCGACAGTAATAGGAGGGTTCTGAAAGAGTCGAGATGGGTCAGACAAAAACTGTTGATTTTCTCTGACCCACCTCTCTCTCTCCGCTCTAGACTTCTCCTAGCGTTAGATAGTACTCTATTCTGTCAACAATATGCTGCCTGATGCTCAGTAGCTTTGACTTGTTGGGCGTGTGATGACATATCCGCCCGTCGCGCGCGAACTGTCGAACCTTGGCAGTGAAAGTCCTGCCAGATGTTATGTAGTCAATGACACACTGAATGCGGGACGCATACTGCCTTGCCCAGCCTATCTTTGTGCTGAGTTGATGCATTCGTCTTTTGGTCTTATGATCAACCGTTGATTTTGTTTTACGGTTTGCATCTGCCAGAGCTCTCGCTGCATTATACACACTACAATTGATAGTCCAGAGGTCGGATTCTTCGGAACAATTTCCACGAAGCTCGTCATCCAGTTCAGCCAGATCTTTGGGCTTGAGAGAAACCTGAATGTTGATGTTTCTCCGGGTCTTGAAACATCGCTGTTCCTCTGTTGGATGCCTGCTCGCGGTTGGTTTCAGTGTCACCTCTCTTTCTCTATTGCCGGCTTGTTCTGGCTGCGGTTAGGTTGGCGCTCCGCTTATAGAACACATTTTTCGGAGTTCTTTGGCACGGTTTCGCAGACGTTTAGGCGAAAATAGCGGGAGCTCTGGGTGCTTCTTGCACCACAGAGTATTCAGTCGCGCAATGTAACCTTTTCGTTCAGGGGCCATACTGGTATCGTAGCACTCCAGCAGATCGTCCCTGAGTCGATCCGTCCACTTAAAAGTAATTAGATTCTGCCGGTCCATCACATTGATTTCGTCTTGATTGGCTCCCCCAACTCTAGGATAGTCGGCATTGTTGTCCGACCCATTATCGAGAGCCCTGCGCATTCGATTGTTTTGAACCGCATTTACTACAACTATTTTTGGTGTTATCATTGTTGTTCCCACGAGCAGCTAGGGAAAAGAGTTCGTCCATCCTTGCAGAGCTCCGCCAGCAAGGATAAGGCTGCATACTCTGAGAGGTCGCCTGATATCCCAGAGTCACTGTTAGAGATACCAAATTACAGTTGTCGGTGGTCTCACCTTTAACTTTAAAAGGTCTGTGCACAAATATGAGGGAAGTACAGAGACAGAGCGCGCAGAGCGAGTTAAATGCATTATCGAGCGCGAAGCGCGAGAACCAAGAGTCGCCCGCCCTAGACTTTTTATTGTAAAGGTAGAGAAAAATCAAGTTTTTAATCTCTTTACATGATGTCGCTTATTATAAAGAAGTTGTACCTCAATTGGTCAAATAATTGTAATTTGCTTAAAAAATTGTTTAGTTATATTATGTACAGTACCCTCCCACTTATTGCACTACCAGATATCGCGACTTCCCCTACTGCCGAAACATGCAAGCGCACGCATTAAAAAAAAATGCTCGCGCGTAAACATAATTTTTTTTAATATTGCCATTCAATGTAACCTACTTACAAGGTCAATACTTCATTCTTTCTTTTATTTTAAGTACCTAATTCATAAATGACTAGCGATTCTAGACCGAAAAAGAAAAAAACTTAAATGCCGGTCCAGAGTTCTCAAATATTAATCTTTTTTTCAAAGAACACTTGTAAGGAAACACTAAGTTTTCTGTGATTCGTAGGTCAAATTAGTACAATAACCTCTGAATATTCTCTCCCACTTTTTTACTCAACTGTAAAATTTTGACATTAACTTTTTTGAATAGATTAGATTTTCTTAATCAATCAGATATGAAGACAAAGCCCAAGGGGAGAACGATTTTTGATGTATTGGGAGAACTCAGTTAACGCGAATCCCAGTCCCAGACTTTCGCGATAAGTGAGAGGGTACTGTATGCACAAATTAACTGCCTTATTAATTCCACGAGAATTAATTGATTAAACGAACTTACCGGTGTGAAGTTCAATCATAATTATACAAGCCGTCTCGTCCGAATACATCTGAAAGTAGTACCACCGTATCTGCATGCTTCGCTCCACAATTTTCAAAGACCAAGGAAAAAACTTGCCCCTGCCTACCTCTAAAACTTCCCAGATCAGATTAGTCATTAAGTTTGAAGAAACAGCAACAATATCGTTACTCACTAATTTCAGGGAAAATACGGCTTGTCATCCAAGGTATGCCGTAGGGTAGGGAGGGATTGACCTATTTGGACGAGACGGATTGTATAATTATGATTGAAATTCACACAGGTAAGTTCGTTTAATCAATTAATTATACTACGCCGTCTCGTCCTCTAGATCACAAAGTAGATGTTTAAAGAATAGCTTAGTGAGTTACATCTGTACTAACGCCTTTATTTAGGACTTATAATGAAGAAAAAGGAAAATCAATACAGTGAAAATCGAACTGTGTAAAACATAAACTTTTTAGAAGGCGAATTTTAGAACAATATCAACGAACCTGAATCTTAATGTAAACAATCAGTCTTTTTAACTTTCCAAGGTATCTAATACCCCATCCGCAAAACGTTCGTCGAAGACTATTGGTCTATTGTAGAACTTCACAAATACATTTGAGCCCTCAGTCCAACCCGCAGCTTGCCTTATTATTTGGACATTAAGGCCCTTCCTGAGAGCTGCTGATATGGCCGCACAGCGAGTGCTATGGCTTGAAAAAATAGACGTGTGAATACCGCTTTGTGATAATCCTATTTTAATCCGTCGGCTCAGTGTTTGACTAGTAACCAACTTAAATGGTTTTCTGTATGTAATGAAAAGATAGTCATCCTCGACTTCTCTTAGTTTTTGTTTCGCATCTAAAAAAGCTACTAGTACAGAAGCCACCCAAATCTTTGGCTGATCTATAAAATAAGGGATTGATAACAATGATTGGAATTTATTTGGGGCGGAAGTTTTAATATTCTGTGGAATTTTAATTAAGATTTCACTAGAACGCACGATAATATTTGAAGTACTGATTTTACTTATGGTTTGTACTCTTTATGAAGTTACGAGAGCTAACAGAACTGCCAATTTAATAGATAACTTAGGTAACGATAAATTCGTATTTGGGTACCACAAACTTAAAAAATTTAATACCGGAATAGGATCCAACGTGTACTTATACAGAGGTGATGGGGGCTTTAGCTTAGATACATCCTTAAAAAATCTCTTAACTGTATCATTATCACTCAATTCGAAGGGAACTATTAGCGAAATTGCTGATCTATAAGTATTAAGGGATCCGTACGTAGGCCATTTCTTTATCTACAAGCGTAATTAGAAACTCGAGGACTGACGAAATGCTTGGGTTATAAGGATCGAACGACTCTTCTACACAGAATGACCACCAAGTCTTGAGTGCTGAGTTATATTGCTTAAGGGTTGATTCGGCCAGTGAAGCTTCTATCACAGCGAGCTCTTTTTCTGAAACATTCCTTTGTGAGAAGGCTTTCCTGATAGCCTGACTGCAACCAGGGCAAGGGAGGCTGAGAGCGGATAAGGTTCCTTGAAAGGTGAAATTAACAAATCATGTGACGGATGAAATAATAAGATCTCCCCTGTTTATGATTAAGGAAAAATAAATCACTGTTCACTCTGAAATTGTTTGTAAAAATAAAAAGAACAGCTTTATTTGTTGTGATACAAAACCTAAGAAAACTTTAAGTCTCACGAACGCGCCGAGCTTTTACAAAGACCAGAACACGACCGTACAATCAGAAGGATCAACAAAATCTGCCTCTTTCCTCCACGCACTTTCAAAATGGTCCCTCGTCCTAGATGCTGGGGCGTATCCATTTTTGCACAAATAACCGTTCTGATTGGTTGACGTTTTCGTAGATACAAATTGTAAGACGCCTGTTGGTCGACCCTTGGGAAACCCCCATGACAGTAAGGAACCCATGATTGGATTCCTGGATAGTGAAATACAATAGAAGACTCCGACCTGGAAGGTTCAGCAGAATCGAAATTTGAGACTGAATTTCTAAACTCACACTTATATTGTAAAGTACTGTAAGTCTCTTAAATCTATTGACAATCGGTAAACATCAGCGCTTAGTTATACTTTCTGGGCCTAATGGGGTTCGTACCAGTCCAACTTTCTCCAAAATATACAAATCATTCAAAATATAAAAAAAAAGAAACTGTTGTGACTCAACAGCCCCGATTAATAATCTCTTAAACAGGGAAAACCACACTTGAGTGGGCCAATAGGGAACAACAAGAATACCCTCTGCTTTGTCAAGAATTACTTTTTGGGTGACCCGCAGAATCACACTGAAGGGAGGAAAAATCTGGCCATTGCCAGATTTGCTTAGTTATTCCGCCCATTCTGACCAGGAACTATACTTACATTTAATTTTTCGGTCGATACGTCCTTTTAGGTTGCGACTTCTGTCCATTCTGGTTCCACTGACTCTGCTTGCTCTGGTTCCATTGATTCTGCCCGCCCTAAGAATACGATTGGTAGTGCTTCTGGGGCGGCCCCTTCGAGTTTAAAGATCTTTTGTTCTTGGGTGCAGCACCAACTTGCCCAGGCTTGCGTTGAAGAGACTTCGGAGCTGAAGGAACTGAATGAGTGACTTTGATGTTTAGTTCTACCTTTTCAGCTGCCTTTGCAGAATTAAAACGTTCAACAAAACCCTCCCCATCAAGAAGCTTATCCACTAGACAAATCTCCGCCAACGCTAATCCTTTCGGAACTTTTTCAAACGAAGGAATAAAAAAGGATCTCCTGTACAATGACATAGAGTGATGTAGATCACACATTAGACGCACTGCATCACTTAGCTTCAGAACGTTCAACTTATCATCTGAATCTTCAGAGGACAATAATTTATCTAACACTGATCCAGTTGCTGATATCGCCGCGCTCAACTGATTCTGCGCTAGCAGCTGATTATTGTCCTTTCTGATTTGCTTGTCGTCCACCGTGGCCAAAACCTCAGGATTCATTTTTGGAGCTTGCATAAACTAACAATTTTCGATTGGAGGATAGGCAGTCAGCAGTTCTTGACGTAGCTCATTTTACAACCTTGTTGGAGAATATTAGTCCATCTTTCTGCAAGAAATTCATCTGACAGAATGGGATCAACGGTCTCCTCCGTTCGAACGTTGACTTCATCGGCTTGTTTACCTGAACCATTATTTAAGGTTAGTTTTTCATCGGCTATCTCAGTAACAGTAGGCGGTTGACCTCCCGGGCATAGCTCAACTCCTCTATCGGCATCTGTTGGTATTACAGGGATCTCATTATCTAATGAAGGTGACAAAGCCCTAAAATTGTTGGAAACTATGATTTGTCGTGAACTACGCGCTTGCGCATTCAATGGCGTTATGCTCGAAACTTTTCCACTTGCTGAGTCTCTGGGATCTCGATCGGGCAGCAGAGTCTCGCCAAACTCTCTATACTCGACTTGCATCGAACTTCGATATGCAGAGTGTCTATCTTCTCGTCGACCGAAATAATCAAAATATGACTTACTTCTCGAGCGATGACCGCGACTAGATCTGTGCCTCTCACGTGAATAGGATCTTGAACGACGAGTATGGTGACGGCGGCTGCGATCCTCGAGACGCCGCAGTTTCTTTTCTAATTTGCGGAGCTTCTTCTCCATCTCCGTTACCGAATCATCTCTCCCACGATGCTTATGGTTTCTAGAACTTCTGGGCGATCTAGATCGATCTCCCATCTTGACTAAGGATCACTTGAACCAATTTAAAACCGGCGACGGCGAACCGCACAACACAACATAATGACTAACCTAAGCTGGGAAGTTGTAGAGGGAGCCAGGGGAAAGTTTTTTCCTTGTTCTTTGAAAATTGTGGCGCTAAACATGCAGATACAATGGTACTACTTTCAGATCTATTAGGACGATACGGCGTAGTATAATAAAGAAACCTTACATAATACAATTACCAGGTGTATAAGCTTAAATGCGCTGTTTGCTCAGAGATGGCGGTAGTGAACATATTTAGCTACAATAGAAACGTCATGCTTTTTTTTGTGTGAGTTCGACACCTGGCTACATAATTCAGTGCACATATTCAGTTTTTTTATACAACAACATAAATTTTTCCTTCAGTAATCATGTCTAGTTTTGTGCCAGAAAAGGAGCATTTGCGGGAAGCTCTACTTTTTTGCTTCAATTTGAAGAAATCCGCTGCCGAATCACATCGAATGCTTGTGAAGGCCT